>JAUZNK010002575.1:0-11387 GCA_035046665.1 Euphysa ruthae | reverse complement strand
GTGAGTACATAAATATTAAGTTAAATGTTTAATAACTTCACATAATTTCACAAAATGTTTCTTGCCACTGCGATTTTTCAAATTGTTAGGTTTGTTCACATTTTTGGCTTAGCTTTTCTTATTTCTTCAATTTAGGGATATACGACTTATATTATGAAGCAAAACTTAGAGTTAAGGAGTACTGGATTAATATGGCATACACTAAGGAGATATTTCGAACAATCCTTTCTTGATACAATCAAAGGGATGCGAATATGTAAAGATAAACTGGTAAGATTATGTATTTACTGCGGCAAAACTTTCATTAATGTTTCCCAAAATTTTACGTGAAGTCATTTCTCATTTTTTGGTACTAGACCTTAATGCGTCCAAGTAGGATCTCTTCATTTAAAAATTTTTCTCAAATCCTGTTTATTTTCCTTTTTTTTTTGACATTAACAGTAGTTTTTTTTTTTTTTTTTTTTCTTTTTTTTTCTAACTGTCACAAAAAGTTCTGAAATTTTGTATTATTAGGAAATACTATTCCAAACAAATAGGGTTTAAAATTTTTTTGAAAATTTTTAGGGTCTAGTCCCCAATATCCGAAGCTTGACTACTTTTGGCGTAAATCAACATTTTTGAAATACTGTTGAAATTTTTTTATTATTTTTGATTTTGCGTGAAGGACCAAAGAAATCCTCTTTAGCTACCATAACTAAATTTTGTCAACAACAACAAATTTGGTTGAAAAACAAGAAATCACTTTTTCTTTTCGATTTTGCATGAGTGTATAAATAGGACATCTTTTATCCCATCATATAGCCATGTGACAATTATTTTTGTTCCTCCCTCGGATCCTGGTAAAAGATTATTTTAGGTTTAAAAATAAATTCTAAAAATAGAAAAAGTTTCTTTTATTTTTTATGAACCTGAAACTTACTTTTCACTTCTATTTTTCTCACAGAGTTTATTTTCGGAAAGTCAAATATTTAGTTGGTAGTATTCGGAAATATTTTGAGTATTTTTTCTAGAATTTATGATATTAAGTTTTAGAGCCATAAATTTTTATTATTTACTTTTATTTTAGAGATTCCATACGTCACCCATTTCTAAGAGTAAAGGTCTGAAAATCTTCGCAGTATTAGCCAAAGGGAAAAAAAAGTTCTATCGTTGTTTCATTTCTAAAATGTTGTGGGAACCCTCTAAAAATTATATTGTTAAGGGGCACATTTTTCTCTAATGTATGTCACTTATGAACTTCTGTCTATCTAGACCAAAAAAAGTTAAATTCATCTCTTAAAAATGAAAGTTCTGTTTCTGTCCGTGTATTTGAACAAAGTAAATGTCTTTGTGTTATATTTTTCAATTATATATTTTTAACGTTTTTCAGCTTACACTGTTGCTTCAGTTCTCTGTTAATATTTTTGAAATAAGAATATGATGCCTCATACTCCCTGTGAAAAATTCATTTTTTATTTTTTAAGGAACTAATTTGAATACAACTAATTTCAAGAGGTTATAATTATGTTATAATTATAAATAAAAACAAGTACCAGATATTAAATCTAGTAATGAAAACTACTTAAAGTAGTTTTCATTACTAGATTTAATATCTGGTACTTGTTTTTTTTTTCTGAAGCGTAATTCTTTATTTTATTATTAGTACATTCTCATAATTTCATTTGTTGTGAAATGGTCTATGATATTAATATGATATAAATATATGATATAAATAATTTATTTTGACTTCAAGATGTTACTAAGATTGGCCTAAACAGAAATTAAATTTTTTTTGCAGGCGAAGTTTAAATACAAGATTATCTGACTTTTCTTGATTTTGATTTTGTTCGATTATGAACATTTTAATTCGGAAGAAAATCTTAATGATCTTATTATCTAATTGTGCAGGGGCTTAATTTAAAGCCCCCATTTGTTGCTATGGCAACAACCGATAACGAAAATTGTGTGTTTTTGCTCTCATGTGGATTTGAACCTACGGCATTTTCCATTACAATGGGATATTGTCAGAAGATGTGCTACTGCTAGTCCACACTGCCTTAAACTTTATAACTGACAAGCAATTTATTAAGAATAATCTAAATATCATAGGGCTTCAAATCCTTTTACGTTGTTGTTTTCAAAGAAATATATGTCTATCTCTTGGAAACTTTGAAGGTCTGCTTCCTTGTATTGCTTATTACTTTTCCAATTTTATTTTATTAGGGATGTGTTTTTGACGTACCTACTGACGGAATAAAGACGATTGAAGTATGACATTTATTATATAATGAGAAAGAAAATTCAAAACTTAAAAAATGTTATAAACTTGCATTGTCAGCAGTATTTAAGACTAACTTGGATAACTAAGAATAAATTGAATTTATCCATTTATTTAATTATATTTAACTAATTATAACTATTTATAAATAATTAATCCTTACGGAAAGTTTTGTATGTTTGATATAAAAAATGATAGAAAAATGTTAGTTTAAAAAAAAATACAATATGGTGAAAAGTTAATATTTTGAGGTATTAATTTCGTCTAGAAATTTGTAACATTTTCTCATAGTTTCTAATTTTGGTTTTTAGGAGTGCTGGGTTGGTGATAAATTCTCTATTCTTGAACCAATCACAGAGCTTCCTGAACTTGTTGAAGGTGTACAGGGCTATCAAAATAATAACTATGGTAATAATAACTATGGTAATAATAACCGCAATAGTTGGAACAATAGAGGATCACGTGGTGGAGCATCATCACGGGGCGGATTATCGTCACGTGGTGGTGGATTTAATAACAAAAGGACTTTTAACCAATCAAATGGTTTTAATAATAACCGAGACAATGGATTCAAACGTCAACGCAACTTTTAGACGGTTTTATAGATTCTAAATGTTTTAATGGAATTATATTTTAATGTTTTTGAATATATATATAATATACTGGATCCTTTTTTTCATAAAGTTAAGTTTTTGGTAGTTATCTAATCTGAATCTAAAATGGGAAAAGATGAAAATACAAGTGTTTTTTTTTTAGAATAGCCATATGAAAAAAGCACGTTTGAGCCAAATTTTATTTTCTCAAATATCCTAGAATCTTGAATTTGTCAAGAAAAGGTCCTTAAAAAAAAGGACTTCCCCTATTAAATTTCACAAAAAGAATTATTACATAATTTAATTAAGCTGGTGTGGTAAACTTAACACTTTATTTTATTCTTCCTAAATTCTATGTTGTTAAAAAGATTACTATTGCCTCATATGGTACATTGTAAAATAATATCATGTGAAATTTGGTTCAAACTTGACAATAGATTGTTCTGAAGAAATTCCTGAAAGTCTTTTTTAATGTTGTAAATTATTATTTCTAATAATTTCATGTCTGCCATTTTAAAAATAATATTATTAATATGTATACTGTGAACTTTCTCGACAGAAATTCTGCATATTTTCTCTTCTTTTTAATTTTTCTTGATGAATTTGAAAACATTTTTAAGCTAACCAAATGTTCAATAGCTTTTTCAATGATTCTGATGGTACATATACAAAAAAGGGCTTTTTCAATGATTCTGATGGTACATATACAAAAAAGGGGTTTTTTCAATGATTCTGATGGTACATATACAAAAAAGGGCTTTTCAATGATTCTGATGGTACATATACAAAAAAGGGGTTTTTTATTATTAAATCTTGTTTAAATTTAAATATTTTCTAATGAGTAACGTTACGGCAATTTCTGTTTATGATAATTTTTTTTTTGTAAAATTCATTTTCAGATTATGTATCCCTTATTATTTCTAGCTAAGACTTAAAGACCAAATATTGCTTATGTTAAGGTTTTTAAATTTTATATTTTAAATGACTTTGCATTTTATCTTTTTTCATTGTATGATATAACTTTTTCATATCAGAATTGCATTTGTCACTTGTTTCTAAATCTTGTTTCAAAATCTAGCTAGGTCAAAATTAAGGAGGTTATTAAAAGCTAACTTGTAGTAAGTTCTCTTCAAGGCTTTCATTTTGAATGAATTTAAATATATTTTTATTAAAGATCTTCCAGGTGTCTTAAAAGTTAAAAAATCAACATGCTTTCACATCTGCGTAGTTTACTGACTACAAGATGTTGTGTATCTAGTTTGTCTCCTCTTTCACCGCGAGTCACTTTCAATTTAAACAGAGCATGTTCAGCACAGGTAATTGTATTATTTTAACCAAAATGATCGATAAAATAACTTTCTAGGAAAGTTGAGTACTGCTGATAGTATTATAGAAATAAAATGTAAATCAGATCTCTATTTATCTTTATTTGCTGGTTTTGAATTATGTATTGCCATATAATCTTAGTCTTCCCTTTTTTGACGTGGCTTCATATTCTAGACACAGGTAAATATATGTTTTACCAATTATATGGTAAATCCCATATTTTAGTTGGCTTTTTCAATCTTTTTTATCAAAAAGTTTTGGATACGAACCAACTGTTTTATACTAAATGCTTTAAACTTTAAGTTCAATTTTTGGTTCAAGGGATATGGTTGCAAAATCAAGCATTGAGATGTATCATTCATTTATCTGCCTTTATTTCCTGTGCCTTAAGAGATAACAAAAAACTATTCTGCACCCTAAGCTTGAAATGTAATTTAAATTGTTTAGTGAGTTTTTGTTTCAAACATTGGTTGTAATATTATGTGAATTTGTTTTATTGTAAATAGCAGTCTTACTCACCTGTAATCCCCAAATATTACCAAGTTGGTCTTTGCTTGTTTTATTTAACTTTCATTTCGTTATTTCCGGAATATTCCATGGAATTTTTGTTATACAAGTTCTTTAGTTTTATTTCTACCTTGAGCACAGGGTTTAAAACCTCATATTCTACTTTCTGATGGAAATTTAAATAGACAAGGTTAACATGAAGTTTGATATTGAGATTTCAACTTCATTACCTGATATTTTTCAAAACATTTAAAAAAATTTCATACACTATCCTTCATGTCTCCCAATCAATTTGGTATTTTTTTTCTGACGGTTTTGTTTTGTTTTTATTTTGTTTATTAAGTTTTCAAGGCGGGACATCCTATTTACTACGTAAGGTTATTAAAAACCAAATAGAATATCAATAACCCTTTTACATTCTATACTGCGGTGTTTTGCTTCACACTATATACGGTATTCAGCCCCCTCACAGTTATTTAGTTCTAGGTTTAATATTCTTTTATAAAGGAAATACTTTCAAATACCTTTTCTGAAATGGTTTTTCTTTTAATAGGACAGATTTCAAGAAAACTTTACTTTTTAAGCAAATGTCAAAAGAAAAATGTTTTTTTTGTTCCAATAATTTGTTAAATTTTAGGTGGTAATAATCCACGGGGGAAATCCTATTCTCAATTCAAAGAGTTTTTTTTTCTATAGCGTCACAAGACATGGACGTAAGTAAAATAAAAAATATTAAAATAAAAAAATTTCACAATTTGTTGGTGTTAGACAAACATGACTACTAAAAATAAAACAACTAAAAAAGCAAATAAACATGAAAATCAGTAAAAAAAGGGGAATATCAAATCTTTCTGATGATTTAAGAAAACAAAATAGTTAGTTTCAATATATAGAAATTAATGCCCATATTGAATGTTTCATTACCATAGAGAAGAGTGTGTGATACATTTTCACCAGAAAGATTTGAAATACTTCCAATTATCTCAACGATGTTGTCAAGGAGGATTTTTCTGTGTTATAACAATACTTATGTTTTTTTAAATAACTAAGTTCAACTCTTAATCAGTTGAGAAGTTTTAATCCGAGATCCGAGGGTCCATTATATTTAAAACAGGCATTGGTTTGGGATGAAAAAAATGGAGGAAAGATGTTTAAAAAACTGATTCTATTTCCTAATTTCCGTATCAAGTTTATTCCATTCATTTGTAGAAGACGAAAAAAAAAAGAGAGTTACTAAAAAATAATTGTTACTAGCAAAGATAACATTAAACAAGTTACTACGACTAACAGTGCGCAAAGATATTTAAGAACAAAACTAATCTACGATACCAACATATACTATACTACTATCTCGCAAGCTTTCTAGTCAAAGTGTTGATATATTTTATCTTTAGATGTTCGTCTAATAACTCATGTTATTGCAAGACAAGCATTATATTGTACAGATTCAATCTGTTGCCAAAAGTTTCTTTATGTGGCTGATCGTATATTACATCAGCTTGATAGGGACGCACAAACGCTTTGTATATGGTGAGGAAAAATTTTCTGCCCAAAGTTCGGAAAAGTTGTTTGATCAAGTCTATACCTTTGTTAGCCTTAGATGTCTTGTCACTTAGGAGGTGGTGATCAAATTTTAAATTATCGTCTAGAAACAGACCCAGATGTTTCTGATAAGATCTGATGAGATAGGAGAGTCATTAAAACAGAGAGGAATATGATTAACTTGAGTTCTTTTTCTGGAAAAAAAAAAAACCTCAGGGTCTGCTTATTAGGATCATTTTCCACTGGTATACTCAATTTTTAATACCAGTCAAATCACTGTTGAGATCGCTGCATGATGTTTCAATGTAGTTTTAAAATGGAAAAAACGTATGTTGTTGGTAAAAGGTTTAGGTGATGATGATACATCATTAGGCAAGTCATTGATAATAAAAAACAGTAGCCTCAAAACAGAGCCCTGGAGAATACCAGCAGATACATCGTTTCATGAGGAATTAGACCATTTGACACTACCCTTTGTTTTCTAATTTGCAAGTAGTTCTCCACCTTCTAGTTTCAAGAGAAGGTATGTCATCAAAAGCTTTGTGTATCTTATGAGTAATGGAAATCATTTTGTTTAAAATTGTTTATCTGAAAAAATGTTATCAATAAAGGAACTGAATAGATTATTATATATAACCTTTTCAAATAACTTAATAATAATTTCTTGTAGACGGGGACTTTATTTCCTTTTTTCCAACAATCTGGGAAAATTCCCTCCATAAGGGAATTTTCAAAAAGCATTAACAAAGGAAAGACAATAGAATCGCCATACAATCGTTTTTATTGATATACCATAAAATCTAAAAGTTTTGTTGGTTTAAGGTTAATGATCTACTTGGGATAAACTGCGTTTGGCAGCGAGCTATTAAAATACTGCTTTGAAAACAATCATTGAAGATTATAGTTTTCTTTTGAAAATCAGTCAACAAAGTCTCCGTTCACAAAGAGTTGAGGGGTAGCTGGAACTTTCGATTTGTTAATAAAACAATTTATTATAAACCAATAATAATAATTGGTTGAAGTTATGAGATTACTTAGTTTTCTACCGAGATCTGAGTAATATGATTCCTTACTGGAAGAATTTAAATCATAACAAAATTTACTGTGCTCATCAAGAAGATTTTTGTTCTCCATTCTCAGGCCCTTAGCAGTGTATTTTTTGTAAAGGCAGTTTTTGTAGTGTAATGTTTGTTTAATTTTCTTTTTAATTTATGACTGTTCTTTAGCCTTACAAAACAAGATCTTTAGAATAGTCTTGTTAAAAATATGCTGATAATATTGTTGATTCACCCCAAGGCCCGCAAAGCCTTCCTCAATTATGATTAATGCTTTCCTTGATTAGGTCAGCCCTAGCTTTTTCAAGTGTCATACTTCTCTTTTAAAATGAGGTGGCTGGAGTACTTCAAAGCTGATTATTCCAAAGATAGTTTGATGGTGGCTGTCATCAGACAGAGATGGGAGTACACTCTTTTCTAAAACAATATTTGGTTGAGTTCTAAAGGTCATTATACAAGAGGGATTTTTTTGCGACTCAAAATTTGTAGATTCTTTAATGAGCTGGCTATAACTGTAAAATGTGGAAATGTCATCCAATAGCCTGCCACAAGGATTGTTTATTCCATAAGGCCACTGGTTAGTGCACTTTGCATGAATGAAAATGAATATGAAACTGAATTTCCAAGGCTATATTTGAACAGGTGGTTTCCAAATTTCTTTAAAAAACTTCATGTTTTTCTTTGGAATCATTAGGTTAACGATATTCACACCATGGTACAAAGAAATTTGATCTCTTAATTTTTGTTGATCAAGAGATATTGTCTCTTTTCGCCAAGGCAAGGCACTCCTTATAATATATACAAACACCTTCACACTTTATATTACTTGGAAAATCACACCTGATCATGTCATAGCTTTGGAGACACAATCTTAACAAAGAACTGGAGGAGACATTGAGAGAGCCACTGACACCTTTAAGAAACATAAATATTAGCGAAATAAGAAAATAAAAAATATTAAAATGTAACAAACAATCCAGTTGAAGAAATGTTGAAAAGAACTATTATCTTATTATTTAATACATCTCTGAGATGATTTAACTAAGGATCTATTAAATTTCACAACCTCTATTTTCCACTGAATTGTATTTACCGGCATGGTAACAAGAAAAAAACTCCTTGACTTTATGGAAAACAACTTAAACTTGAAAATTATTTGAGACAAGTTTTTGATTACAGAAATAAAAAAATATATACCAGACTAAACGTATAGAAAATGTTGAATATGAAGTAAAAAAGATTTTTGAAAGATTTTTTGATACTTATCAACTTCATTTATACTGAGTGCTGGTGTACCATTAATTTCCCATGTTGAGATGTTTTTCTGGCCTTCCTAAGTTTTTTACATCTCCAAGAAATGAGTTTTTTCTTCAATTTGATTAAAGTAAAACAGTTTCAAGTTGTTTTCTTCTGTACTGTGTGAAAGTTTCACTGAATAAATGCATGAGTTGAGCGGAAGGGTTTGCAAAGCTTTGTATAGACAGGTTATGACTAAATGTTTTATACTTATTACAAATCTCAAAGAAAAGAATTTTTTTTTTTTTTTGCATTCAAAAATATTATAAATGCATTTTAGGTAAAAGGATGATGAAATAAGGCCGGCAAAATTTTAAAGACCTAAAACAAGCGTAGGTTAATTCATGGTGTTGGGTGTTTGATATGACCAACCGATTTGAAATTTTTCAGAAAATCTTATCATCAGCATAAAAAAAGACTGGCACTGAATTATTGTATATAAAAACATTTTTTTAGCTGGTTTAAACTTGGGAAAGTGGGAAATGCACCTTCCAGGGAAAAAGTTTAAACAAAACCTAAAAACTCATAGATTTAAAAAGTATTTTCCTGTCAGCAAAAATTAAGTAGATAATTAATTTTGGATGATTTAAAAAAAAAAAAAGAATGCTTTGGTAATTTTTTTTTTTTTTTGTACAATAACGATTCCTGATAGAGATTTTATTGCATTGACCTTGAATTTTATTTACATGTATTATGTTTATATTATGTATCATTTTTTAATTTCACATTTATTTATTTATTTTTTTTTTTTTGCTTAAGGTGAACAGATTACTTGATGAGACAAATACACTTGTAAATGATGTAGATGAAGGTGATTTCTCAAACTTTGACATCTCTAAATCTACCATACAGAAGCTTTCAGGTATGTATAAAATTCTAAGGTTTTTAATTTTTTGAATTTTATGTTTTTCCATAGATTTTAATATTTATTTTATGTACACTTTTAACTCCCTTGTCCTCTGAGTATTTAAACATTTAGAAAAATCTCTGATCAATTTTCTTTAAATTTTACGCTTGGCAAATAATTTAGTTTTTTGTTTTAAATAATATTAATTAATAATAATTATTATTACTATTTATATCCATTGTAGTAGCGCTCGCAATGTTATTGTTAAATAATTTTCTATATTTTTACCTCTATGAAGTATTAATTGACATATTTATAATAAAAAGTCTTTTTTTGATATTTGGCTGTTCTAAAATACAAAATGGTCTTCTTTCATTTGAAAATTAATGTTTTTTTTTCTTCAGTTTAAATTTTAAGAATATTTAAAGAAAGCTAGAAGATAATGATTATTGATCTTTTTTTAAACATTTTTTTTATTTTGTCTTTTTGCAAAAGTCAAGAAGTGTATATTTTTGATTTTTAAAACTTGATTAGTTTCCTGGATTTTTTAAACGTAAATGGAAAAAGTTATGTAACTTTCTGGTCACGTTAGTTTGATACATGGAATTTAGCTGTATAAAAAACCATACTTTCCTTAAATAACAACGTATTTCATAATTTATTTTTGCATATTTCTTAAGTTATGTTTTGTCCTGCTGTGTTGCTGCTGATGGTTACACAAATACATGAAAAA
Source organism: Euphysa ruthae (assembly GCA_035046665.1). Classification (NCBI taxonomy): domain Eukaryota; kingdom Metazoa; phylum Cnidaria; class Hydrozoa; order Anthoathecata; family Corymorphidae; genus Euphysa; species Euphysa ruthae. Next base: position 1,231 of record JAUZNK010002575.1, on the reverse strand, counting down.
AGATATGTTCCCTACCATTAATTACCAAAAAATGAAAGAGAAAGCTAAACCATGAAAAAAAATTATTTGCAGAGCACATGTCCTTAAGAACATTTATCTACCCTTATTCATGCTTGAACATGGCATATACCAGTTTAGTGTTTTGAATAGCTCACATAGCAAGGGAATGGTTGTTAGGCTTAGGTAAATAGTTTCCTAAAGACTAATTCTTGCTGTGACTATATATTTTTTGTCAAGTGTCTGCTACAAAAGCAAACATTAATAAATATTTATGACGATGATTATTAAATTTTGAAGATAACTGCTTTTCTAAATTGCATGAAATTTACCATAGCTTAAAGTATAAACCAGGCAATAGTTTTGGTTGAGATCTGATATCTGGTCTCCCAGTATGGTTAAAAAAATTTACTTTTTCAACACTCCACAACTTCCTTCCCACATGCATCAACACTCACAGTAGCATTCTTACGTTCTAATATTTTGTGGCTTTAACTTTTTTCAGGGACTTAACCCGAAATATTTTTTCCACGCACACCCTCGAATTGTACTATGGATGTCACCTTTCTTTTATTTCAGTCCTCTTTAGGAGATTGTTTTACTGGTAGGCCATTTTACAAAAATAGTGAAAAAGTATATTAAGAAGAAAATCAGAACAGAGATGTTTCAACTACCTCTAAATCATGAAGAAATTTGTAATAGAAAATGCATTTGTTAGTAAGAAACAAGGAAGATGAAAACAAAAACATTACACTCGCATTATTAAAACTTGATTTATCAAAGCAACATAGAAGTTTATTTAAAAGTTGCTTATTAAAATTCAATTGTTATAAGCATCTTTGCACAAAAGCTGTTATTTAATAGCATAATGTATCAATGTAAAAATTTTAACAAGTGTATTTTTACAGAAATAAATTTTTACTTTTAAATTTTGCAAAATGAAATCATTTCTCAGAATAAGTTAAAAATAAATTAGATTACGATTTTGGTGTCAAACTGACAATGGACATTTTGTTACAGATTTTTTCTTCTTGGAGAGTGAACCGATATTTGTTTATAAGTTAAATATAATGCTGTGAAATAAATAAATACAGATCAATTCGATTGTCTCATGGGAGCAATCGAACCCCTGACCACTGGTTTGAGAACCAGTGCTCTAACCACTGAGATACAATCAGCAATTCCGCCCATGAGACAATCAAATTAATTTGCATTTATTTATTTTATATTTTAT
>JAUZNK010002574.1:0-11387 GCA_035046665.1 Euphysa ruthae | reverse complement strand
CCAACGTTAACTTGACATATCGTGCTCTCAGTAGCATTCTGTTAGTTCTGGTGTTGCAATTGTACTCAACTTCAAAACATTTGCGTAGATTTGCCCAAGTGTTTCCGTCAAGACACATTCTAACAAGTAGATTCCTTCATGATTCACTTGTGAGCACTTGGAAGATTAGCATTTTTTGACACAATTGCACTGGGTCTTTGGTCCAGTAAGAAAAGTTTGTTCGACTGTTGTATTGTAAAATTCAGATGCATGGTCCCAGATCTTATAAATAATGGCACTATCATGCTTCAAAATACATTTTTTGTAGAGCCGACTGTTAGACTCTGTCTTAATATTTCTAAACGTCCATTAGCTTTCTTGTATGACGAAACAATGTTTTTTTTCTAATAAAAGTGATTTGTCAAGAATGTTTCCAAGATACTTGTAAGATTGGACATAATTAATTACCCTACCATTGAAGGTGACCTTAATCTCTTGTTTGCCGAGACGTTTGGCAGTTCCAAACAGCATCGATTACGTCTTTCCTTTTTTAAGGTTAATGATTAGTTGTCAAAATAATGTTTGATGTTTTCGAGGTCTTCAGGTGGTCTTGATTTGAAATTATGTCATTATTGGAGACATAGATAACCGTTGATAAACTAATTGAATATGTTAATTTATATTATTATGTTTCAAAAACTTTGTTACAAATTGAATGTTATTAACTTGGAAACTCATAAAAATATTCTCAATGGGTTAAATATTCTAAGATTACTTTATACCGAGTTTTGATTATTTTTTAATTACATCCACTCTGTTATGGTTTTGAGTAGTAATTGAGATCTTATTTTAATTCCCAAATATCCAAATATTCACCATATCATTCAGAAATAAATCCTGAAAATATAATATTAAAAGTGAAGTGTAACTGAAAACAGTTTTTTGAGCCAAATCAGCAAAAATAAATGAAATATATATAATTAACCAATTTTACTACATAATTTTTTTTCCAAAATCTGGAATTGTTTTTTTGATATACCCCCCTTTTGCTAGGCTTCTGGTTGGTTATTGCCACCTAAGTAGCTTATTTACCTATTCTTTCCTTGAACAAAATATATGGAGCAACCAGGAAATCACATTGAAAATTCCCCCTCTATAGGTGTTACTTAGCTTACTCAGCACCTGGTCTATAATATAAGGAAACTTTTTGCAAACCTTGTTTTTATATTTTTGTTAAATGGTTTATACAACAATAAAACCTCTCATTAGCGCAGATCTTTCTTGTTAATTGTGGTGTTATTGTTTACTTTGGGTTCATTAGTTAATTTGGTATGGTATTATTCTGATTTCAGAAAGGTGTTTTTATGGTAAAGAGCGACTAAGTTAAAAAATTTCCTTGTTTGATGACAACTTGAATAATCTTCTTTTCTAAAGGAGGTTGAAACGCTAATATTACAGCAGTAAAACTTAAGGGTTAAACAAATAGGATAAAAATATTTTTCCTGTTTATATGTCCATTCTACAAACACATCAATACAGAATATCCAAAAAATCAAAACGATAACATTTTGGATTTAAAAATTTGGCTTCTTTAACCCTTAAGCACCACCTTTTAATTATGATTTCACGAAACTGGTGACATGATTTGTAGCATTTTTAATAATGTAGTTATTCTTAGCAGTAATGCCTAACGAGTTGAGTATTCACATAATTATTCATAGGAGTATAGAAATCAATCTACACAACACCGTGCTAAAGGCTAGTCCAATGAAATATTTATTTCACGTTTATATCTATCGATGACTGAGTTCATGCTTATTTATTATACAAATACAATACAATTTATTAATTTTCATTGAAATAATTTATTCGTAGACCGCTATCTAATATGGTGTTGGAATACTCTGCTAATGATGATGTAAAGTCATATAGAAACTGATATATAATCTGATAATATGGCAGTGAAAACCTTTTTGTCATTTTTGGCCATGATCAAGGTTTAAACCACGACAGGAAGATATTTAATTGGATTTTATTAATCTACATTTGTGAGTGATGTTATTTATTATACAAACATACAGGGACAAATACTATGTATTTGTATTTATAAAAAAAAATACAAAGAACTATGATATTTCAGACGCTGTACTCAATGATTCGCCATAATATCATGAACCCATTTTAAATAATGAGAGTCAACAAAGGAGAGAAACCAGAACATGGTATAACAACGAATACATCTTTCTTTAGGAAAATAGCACAAGGTGGCATTTCAGGCTCGCAGTTGAGTTTACAAAGTTTAATATGTAACATGGAGAAATCAGACACTCGGGAAGGGAAGTTCTTGAAATTAGTAAAGATGCTGCTGAAAGTAGACTTCCTAAAAACAGAAAGAGCGTGTTTGGTATTTTTTCTAATGATTGGAACATTTATAAAACTTACTTTCAGATTGTTTCACTCCTAAATTTAATTTCTTAAATTTAAGTTATCCAGACTAAATGTATGTTTGGAAAAGTCTGACGTAGTCTAGTGATCTAAAAAGCAAAATCTCTTATTAAAGTTTTAAAACTTTTAAAATTAGAGTGGCATACAAATATGTATTTTCATGATTATCAAAAAAATATAAAAAATGGGAACTCATTAATTAATACAGTACACTTGTTTGTCATAATCACTGTCAAAAGTGAAAAACACAAGTTTACAGCCCAAAAAACTCAAAATAGTATAAACAATCATTAACAGAACCAGAAAGTGAGATCACACATCAATGTTTTTTTGTGACATATGGACTCCCTAAAACCGTTGCTAACTCCCTAAAAACTCCCTAAAAACTATATCAATCCGTTGCTAAAACCAACGGATTGATATAGTTTAAATTCTTCACTAATCAAAGCACAATATTGTGTTGGAAGTAATATAAGCTCAGAATTTATATCTTTTAATTGGTTAATTGGGGGGTCTAACTTTTATAAAAAATACAAAAAAAATCTCTTAGCATTTAAAAAAATATTTTTAGGATAATAACACCGTAAGATATAAAGAAAATAAATTTTAGGACAAAATTTACCCTATAAAAATCTTTCAAATTTTTTGGAGTCGGGGTAGGGGTTTCATTTTTCCGAAATTCACAAGGAATTAGCAGTAGCTATTAATTACAGAATTCTATCAAAAATAGGAGCAAAATACTTTGAATATTATTTATTCACTTATTAAATCAGTAAATTCAAATACAGGTAGTGTATATGATGATGCAAACACTTGTAATTTTAGAACAATTTCAATCAAAAAATCTTTGTTATTAAATTATACGTAGAGGACTCATGTCTTCATTTCAAACATAAGGATCTTTGACAAAATGAGCACAGATTAAATTGAGATTTTACATATCTTAATCAAAAATTACAAATTTAAGTTAATCATTACTAAGCAATGAATTAAAATTTGAAATAACTCAAAATTAAATATGTAGGTTGCATTTTTGACATTTTTGAGCCTTAGTGGAAAATTAGTCGGTCTCAAATGCCATCAATCAAAGTAAATTCAAAACAAGTTTTTATTTAAACATATTCTTTTCTCCTAACATGAATGCTTCGATTCAATCTAATTTTGATGACCTTTGCTCAGTAAGGTATCCAAATCTAAATAAGGCCCAAAATCAACTCATTTATTTTCCCTTCAGCTAGGAAATAGACACTAAATAAAACTAATCAAATTTGAAATGGTAACTTAGCTGAATATAAACTCTTTGCACAATGCATACATAATGAATATTTCTAATCCTACTGCTGATAAAAATATTAGTAAAAGGAAAGCCTTCAAAAATTTAAGAAAAGTGTTCGAGATTAAAATTTCAGTCTTTCCTGAGTTCATATCACTATTTAAAGTTCGTAAAAATGTTAGCATATTCAAAATTGTTAAAAAGAACTATTTAACCAATTTAGGACGTAAATTGAACTTAGAACTTATTAAGCAATTCTTCTGTCCAAATTAAACACGCAAGTAGTTCTGTTTATTTTTTTTTTTACTTTTTCCAATGGAGCCCCTTACCCATGTAAAGCCATAATGTGAACAAGACCTAGCATTTTCTTGTGCAATCATTGCCGTTGATTAATGGCTACTTTTGGATATAATAAGTTTGACTTACTGATGACAAAATAAATCGAACTCTCTCCACATACTTTTCATGATCAGAGGCAGCACCCAATATGCAAGAATTAGTACCAATGTGAATGCAAAAAAAAATAAACTAATAGATCCAGCAGTGGATTTGGGTTACAAGAAGGAAGACTTGGAATGTGTCACTTAGAAGTGACTTTAAAAAGAAAACTGTAAATAATGAGCTGAAAGTAGTGAACTGGCTAAATAGAAATGTTTAAATAATAGCCTTAAGTACACTGTGCAGCCTGTGCAAGCTAGGAGAATAGAAATTAAACCAAAAAAGAATAAAGTAGAAGTATTGGATAGATTGAAATTATAAAGTTTAATAGAAAAAAAAATTATGGCTGCTAAAACATCGTAATGGATAATATACCAAATTTAATTTTTTGTTTAATTTGTTAATTTGACAAGCAATAAAAAAATTGTTGTGTTAATTAATTTAATAAAAACTGATAAGATTGATGTCAATCAAAATTTTTCCAAAAAAATTTTTTTTTTAACAATGCAAAAATCTTAAGAACTTCTAATCTTAAAGAATGCTGGATGCAGTCTTTAAACCATCTGCTTTATATGGTAGTAGATAAAATATATAAAAGAAAAAAACAGATTATTAGGACAATTACCAGGAAAAAAAAAAGATTTATAACAGGTGTTAGTCATGTAAAACTATACCTTCTTGTTGTTATTAAACTCTATGAAAAACATAAACAAAAATAAATGTGACAGATCCAATGAAAACTTAATTAGGTATTAAGGTATGACACCTAAATTTTTTAAATTCCTGAAAATAAGTTTATTATATAAATAGCAATCTTTTACAAACAATATATTCCAATATTTAATTAGGATGCAAAACCTGATCTAAAACCAGAAACACATTGGTAGATAACTTTCTCCTAAGATATCTGTGAATATTCACTTAGTAAAAAAACTAACACACAGCTACTAAGAGTAAGTTTTAAAAACAAATTTGGACAATGGTTTCTAAAAGTAAGATCATATTTGGATATACCAACTGTATAAATAATGAATTAAAACAATCCCACTCTGTGCAATAAAACAGGTACCCTATATCTATGGAAAGCAAGTATTTTATGTCAGAAAAGAAATTAAGCCACATGATGAATGTCTTTTTTTCCTTGTGTTTAATGGAATTAAAGTTACAAAAGTCCAAAGTCTAGCCAATAAATGTTTAATTTTGATCACGGCGAGCAGCATGTTTCTCAGCAATTATTTTTTGCATTCGAGCCAAATATCTACTTCTTGCAGCATGAATGGTTTCATCAGTATTACGTCGAGAAAAAATATTTGATATCTTCTTAATGTCTTTTAAGTTATCGTCTTCCTCTGAGCTGCTGTCATCTTTCTTCTTTGGTTTGCTTGGTTCATTTGATTTTCGATCACGTTTCTTATCCACTTCCACTTCCTTTAAACTTTGTTTACGTTTTTTCAATTCTACATGTTTCAAAGTAGGTTTGGATTTTGATTTTTCAAATTTCTTTTTAATTTCTTCGCTATCACTACCACTAGAATACACCTTTTTCGCTTTCTTTTTAGTCTTTTTATGATCCGACTCATCACTACTACTTCCTGAGCTATCGCTACTATCATGCCTTTTCTTTGGTTTCTTAGGTGTTTTTTTTCTTTTGTCTTCAGTAGTTGATTTTCTGGACAGTTTATCAGCAATAGGTGATTTTTTGATAGGTTTCTTAATAGGTTTTCGTTTTCCATAGTCTGAATCACTTTCAGTATCAGCAGTACCTTTACGTTTCAACTTCTCCTTGAGACGTTTTATGTCATCATCATCAGAGCTGAACTCTTCTTTAATACTCTTGTTTTTGAAATGCTCATCTTCTGAACTTTCATGTTGTTTGCTTGTACTCTTTCGTTTAACTTCAAACAACTTTTTCTTTTTTTTAGAGTCATCTTCACTGACTCTTCGAGATTTATGCTGCTTCTTAGCCAGTGTTTTCTCTTTTTTTCTATCTGAGTCACTACTTTCACTATCTGTGTGTTTCCTTTTTCTGTAGCTTGGTTTTCCCTTTTCTTTTTTTGACTTATCTTCATCGCTACTAGAATTTCTATTACAAGACTTTGCCTTAGTAGTCTGTCTTATTCTTTTCACATTGCGCATAATTTTTTTTTCCTTTATAATTTCTTGGTCAGTATCACTACTAACTTGTTTCAATGGTTTTTGTTTTTCCACCTTGTTAGGAGAGCCTTTATTTTTGCTAAGTTTTCCATCATGTTCATAATCACTACTATCATCATGTATTCGTGATTTAGTATTACCAGGTTGTTTTTTTCTGTCCTTTTTCCTTTCGTCATTTTCGCTGTTCTCATCATATTTCTTATGTGATTTCTCTTTTGTATTTTTCTTATTTTTGTTAAGATTTTCGACTTCACCAGCCTCACTGCTTTCGTAATCACATAGTTTATCTTTTGTGTCATCTTTTTTGTATACTTCTTGCTCTACTTCCTCATCGTCACTATCTTTCTTGGATGCTTTCACATTTTTGGAGTTTGAATCATTGCTATATTTTGTCTCTTCTTTACCTCCCATTGCAGTATTGTTGTTTAACAAATTTCTGTAAAACATTCCAAGATCCTTTTGTTTGGTAACATCATTAGCAGCTAAAAATAGAAAAAACTCAATATTCAAATTTCTTTCCACTATGTAATTTCACCACTATCTTTGAAAGAAATTAAAAACAAGTTTTCAGAAAAAAAAATTATGATGAACTTTAGTTTGGCTATAAATCATTATTTTTAACTCCATGGGAGCGTTTTTGAAAAAATTATCAACCCATTTATACCAATCTTCATTTTAATGAATATATGCTATCTGGAAAAAGAGAAAAAAAAATAAAAATAGAATAAAAATAAAGTAAATTAGAAATAAATCTATTTAAATTACTAGCAATTATTTCCAATAAAATACCCTACAATCAGTTAGTTGTAATTACATCTTTGATAACTATATACTCGTATACTATTTTACATTTTTTTTTATTATCAACGAACTTTAATTTAGTTATGAAAAGTTAGCAAATAAAAATCAAATAAAATGGAAAATTTTTACAACTAACAATATTTTTTTATGCACAAAATGAAAAAACAATTTTTTTAGACCTTAGAGATTTTTTTTTTTCGAAATTCTTAAAATTTAAATACATATTGATTTAATCAAACAACCCAAAGGAATACAAGAACGACACTGAGTTAAAGCCATGACAGAGAGTAAAAAATAATTAACCTTCCTCTTTATCTTTCTTCTTTATTCTTTCATCTTCCTTTGCTCGTTCTTCCATTTTTTGTCGATAGCTGTTAAAGTGAATGTCAAGGCAAATATTTAGGAGATAAAATAGTAAATAAAAGACACATATAACCTACTTTAACAAACACATCAATGACATACTTTGAATTCACCATTTTATCATCCTGCGAAACAAAATTAATAAACTGAACAACAGTACTAAAAAATAAAAGTAACACTAACAACTAAATATTAAAAGAATGCCTTTGAATAGGAAAAAGATAAGTGTGCTCCCTAAGGAATTATGCTAGGACAGTATAATTTTTGGGGCATATTTGATAAAAAATTTTAAAAAGAATTATCAACATAATATTGACAAAAATTATTGTAAAGAACCCACTAATAGGAACAGATTTTTTTTTTTAATGAAAAATGAACATAGCAATTACTAGTTTGGTGCCTGCTGTGGACAGTAGCTTAGCAAGGGGGTGGTTATTAGCCTTGGTGGCCATTCTCCTAGTGTGGCCCTACAATAAAATAAGTAGATTGGCGTCAGGAAAGGCATCTACCTGTAAAAGTTTTGTCCAAAACACTTCATTTTTGCCTGAGAGCACTATGAAAATAATCCGTTGGTATTAAACTGTAACTCTCAAAAAACAGAGAATCAAATTCAGAACAGCACACTTGTGTCCATAAAAAGGTGCGTCCATAAAAAGGTGCAAAATCCATAAAATAATATTGAATCACTGGCAACTACAAATCAATCAACTAAATTAGCGCCTTAATACTTTTAATGAATAGTAATACAGCTTAGCTTGATTGCAACCCAACAGAGACCTCAGGTACAAGTATGAGTGATTTATGCGCCACCTTGAACAAATCGAAAAATCGCTGAGAATATAGCAACACGTATGTTGTCTTAAATCTCACTCAATATATATATATATATTTTTAAATAAATAAAAAACTACGTGTCTATAATACTTTGAAATCTTCAAAATTTCTTACATAAACTTACATAAACTTTTAATTAACATCTACATTTAATAACTAATAATTGAACTTTTAAAAAAGAAAAAAAAACCTAAACTTCCCTAGACATAAAAATAACCACAGGTTTAAACATGTGGTATTTGAAATTTTGATGTGACTGAAAAGCTATTTTAGGTGTTAGGAAAAATGTAAATAAATTTTATCTACATGGAAAAAAAATTTTTTAATTTAAATTTCAAAAAGAATACTAGATAATAATATATCTGCTGGCTTAAGATTGTGCAAAATGGTGTTCTTTTAAGCATAAAATTTTGTAGAGTTCATGCATGTATACATGCCACTAAAATTAAAATCGATGAGACCCAAGACTGAAAATTAATTTTTTAGTATTTTACAGAACAGAATACTTTCCAACAGGAAATAAAAATTATGCCATCAAAGATTATTAGGAATAGCCTCATCAGAACTGATATTTAAAAATATTAAAATTTATGGAAAAAGCTTTGCATGATTTTGGTAAGATCAGCAGATATTCCAACATCAATGAATTGGAATCCAAGGGGTAAGTAAAATAATCATGCTAAAAATATAGTTTTCTTTTTTTTTTTTTTTTTTTTTTTTTTTACAATGGTGGTTGTTACTCATATTGAGCATGTGCCAATTCTGTAAAATATAGATTAAGCTACTTCAAAAATTTAAAAACACTACAGCCTGAAATATTATGTATTTACGTTCCACTCACTTTATAGCCAAAAGCAACTTTCAAAATTAGTATATATTAATCAATATACCTTGATGATATCAAAACAGATGATGTTAAACATATAAAACTGAAAGATTAGTTGTCAAATTGATATATACTTAGTTTAAAAATGCTAATAAAGATAATCTAACGTCAATTAACCCAACCAGCTATAACACACTTTGCTGCATGCCAAACCTAACTTTCACACAAGCACCTTGTCTTGCAACCTTTTTTACATCCTCAGTGCTTCAACATAGCAAGAGATTTCGATTTCTCACTTTGTAACATCAATGTAGGAATATGTAGGAATATATACTTCTCGTCGTCGTTTCCATCCCCATGATGAGACATAGGGTAATTCTTGCAACTTTTTTAACTTTTGAATCCAAACATGCCTGAGAGGCTAGACTCATCATCATCTATAAATTACACATCTATCTATAAATTATTATAAATATTAACTCCTATTCATCTAAATATTCTTTATCAATAATTAAAAACTCTGAAAAGCAATCAACTATTTACCCAGCTACATAAACTGTTCGAATTGTGTGTTGCAAAAGAGCATCCCATGTTGGAGAAATGCTTTCTACTGATCTTCCACTAGTATAAAGATCTCTCTGCAACTCATCAACATCTTTGAATGTTTAAAGTGTCTGCAATGAAAACAGATACAACATACTTAATTGCTATGAAATTCAGAAAACAATTTTCAACAAAAAATTCATATATTAGGACGTATCACATCAGATAAGAACAAGAAGACAGGAAACTTAATCACCTAAAAAGTGTTTTAACACTATTACAACTTTGTAACCTTTCATATATCATCAGAGATATAAAGGACGCTCTTCCAAAAAACATGTCAAACATTTATTATAGAATAAATATCGTTTTCATTATATTAAACATTTATAAAGTAAGGTGGATTTCTAGAAGAATAAAATAAATAACAGAATGAGGATTTAAAAAAAAGCGTATATCAGTAAATTTTGTAATGGATTTCATTTACGATGAATCTAGTTGTACAAAATAAATTATTTTTATTTTATAACTGGTGAAGTTTCAACAGTGTTTTCAAATAGGTTAAAATGTTTAAAAAAAAAAAAAAGAAATCTTTTATTTTAATAACATTGCAAAAAGTGCATTTGTACATAATTACAATACAAACCTTTTTTTCTTGGTCTTTAAGTGAATCTTGAGGACGGTATAAACTGGCAATAGTGTTTCTTGGGTTCTTTTGTGTCTGATATTTTAAGTAAAGTTTTTTCGACCACGTTTAATGCAATTAAATTTCAGCAGTTGAACAATAGATAAAGTTGCTTTTGTAGTTACCTCGTTTGTAGTTGAAGTGATATTTGTTCTGTCAAGAATTAATTGGACCAGCATTTTAACACTATCAGGAACAGATGACAGCTGATCCTCAATGCAAAAGTTTCCATCAAACTCTTTCTTTTCACGGAATATGTCCCTTCTTATTGAATTTGGAGCTTAAACTAAACACATACTGTTGACTTCTCTGTTGTTGGAAAGTGCTTGTAGAACAGCATCAGTGACTATTTCACCAGAAGTTAATAAAACTGTACTCCTTTTTTATGTGCTTGCAATCCAGCTATATAAAATAACAACTCGTCTTTAAAATGCGTTACGCAAACTCAAACTCTTATCGTAATATTCAAAAATAATGAAAAACAACTTTTTCCAACTCATATAATTGCAAAATTTGAGCTGTGTTTGAGTTTTTCACTGTCTTCTTTATATAGATTACTGTTATAAATAAAACTACCACATATATTCTGAATGATTTATTCAAGTTATTTTTTGAATCAGCTTTACACGGCAGTACAATGAGTATAGACAAGGGTTGTAACAGTGCATCTCGGTCGCTACAAAATTACCTGCACTTAATTTTGCTAGTAAGTTTTCATCTGAAAATAATATGGCACTGGTGCTAATAAGATTGTTTAACTTAAATATCATAACCTGCAATAAGTTTTTTGAATCATCAATCTTGTCACAAAAAAAGCATTTATAGTTAGTTATCTTTCCTTCAAATGACGATCTTGTTCCTCGTGTTGCACCTGTATTTGTTGACTGCATTTCATTTAAAACCACTATTTATTTGAGTATTATAATTTTAAATATGTCAGCTTGCATGAAAGATTTTATGTTTTATTACCATATCTATAACGTTTTACAAAAAAGTTTTTGTGGTTAAAAATTCTATAATTTTAGCCATATAATAAATAAATATAT
>JAUZNK010002573.1:0-11387 GCA_035046665.1 Euphysa ruthae | reverse complement strand
CGATCTGCTAAAATAACATCAAATGGCTAATTAATAATTAAGGATAATTATTTTTTTTAAAGAAAAAGATAAAGTTGAATTTATGGTTGATGTTAGTATATACAAAATAGCGCATATAGGTATAACTTGTGCATTATTAAATTTGTTGATCGCTATGAAGTATATTTGTATAATTTTGAAAATGATATGTAATTTTGGATTATATCATTTTAGAAGTATTAAGGTAGGTGATTCTTTATTACTTTTTCAAAGCCCATTCATAATCAAGTAGGAATATATTTTTCAATTTAATGTATTTCTTAAATGTGTCATTTTCTAACATAATGTGCTGATTTACTGTTTAAACATTTTCTGGCAAAATTTAATAAAATAATCAAACCTAAACAATAATTAATAAAATGAATGGTTTATTAAATGTAAGAATGAATTTCTTTGCCACAGTCTGAGGCTTTTTTGTTTTTTTTATTTTCTTTGAAAGTTTCTGTCAAAATATAAGTTCTGAACTTGAATAATTACTTGAAACAGTGCATTAACATGAAAATTTATGTCTAATTAATTTTGTTGATTATATTAAAGGAATAAAATATAAATTATTATAATAAATTTATATATAATACGAAAGGTTGATATTTATTTTTAATTTAGGTCTGTCACCTAAAAATCATTTAGGGAAGACATTGAAAGAATTACAAGGTCATTTATTAAAGATGGTAGGTCTATGTAATTTCATTATTATTATTTTTTTTTTTTTTTATCTCTTACATTTACATTATAAAAATTAAAGAAATTACGGCAAAGTCATTGACTTTGCTGATGACAACATTTTTGTCTGAAATACACTTAAAACTGAATTATTTACAAAGGTCGCATTGGGTAAAATTGCTGGAACTACACAATGTTTTAGCAATCCCCTGCTCACATCCTACTACATTTCAAGGTTTCAAGAACTAAAGTAATTCTTAATAAAATGCTGATAACTATTTTTTGATATATTAAATATAGTGATAGTTCAGAAGGCGCCTACATTTACTTTCTTTCTGTATCCTGTCTGCCACATAATTTCTCACCATTCATTCTACCCATGCAAGGGGTTTTGTTTGGTATTCCTTACAATTAATATTGGTTATTAACAAAGAATGCTTGGTCATGACAAAGAATAATACTTCTTGCAAGGAATTTTGTTTCTTGCAATGAATTTTATTTCTCACAAGGAATAATGTTTCTTACAAGAGCACTTTATTTTAAACTTTAAATTATATCCTATTCTTTATTAGCTTTAATGCTAGGGCTGGATCTTGAAAATATGTTTATGTTAACACCTTTAGATATTTTTTCAGACCCTTCCCTCACGGATAGTATTTTATTTTGAATATTAGTTTTGACAGGAATATTGATGTTTACAAGCATATTCTTACATGGAATATTGCTCTTTATAAGGATAATTGATTCTTTCAAAGATTATTTTTCCTAAAAAGGGGAATTTATTCTTACAAAGAATAGTGATCTTTTTAGGAATATTGATCTTTCAAGAAATATTCATTCTTACAAGAAAATTGAATCTTACAAGGAATATTGATTTTTACAAGGAATAGCGATTTTTACAAGGAATGTTTATTTTTACAAGGAATATTTTTTCTAACAAGGATTACTGATTAATATTAGAATTATAGTTGGTTTGGAGGGGATTTCTACAATGGAATATTTTTTTGCTTGAGATGAAAATTGTTTCTTACAAAGAATATTGTTTTTTATGAAGGATATTGTCTCTCGTGTGATTTCTTAAAAGTAATATTGTTTCTGACATAGAATATTTTTTCTTACAAGAAATAATGTTTAGAATATTATTTATTGGGATTAATATTGTATCTAAATAAAGCTATTGGTTTCTTTTTCTGACAGGAATATTATATCTTAGGAGGAATATTGTTTCTTTCAAGCACTAATTTTTCTTAAAAAGTATTGTTTCTTGTGAGAAATTTTTTCTTGTTATGAGAAATTATTTAAAAAGGAGAAAGTATTTTTCTCGTTTAGGAAGAGAAATACAAATTGAACGTGTGCGGGGAAGGAGGAGAGTATGAAACAATAACACTTGATTGTCCACTTTTCTTAAAGAAGATTGTCATGTGAGCAAACATACATTATGGATTACTATTCGAAGTTGGATTTCTTTTAATGTTGAATTCTGTAAAATTTTGTGGTCTTTTTCTGAGTTTAAATATTAATTTTCAATTTTTTTTCATGATGAGATTTATAACAGATTTTTTATCCAACTTTTTTACTGCAATGCCTAAATGGTGGTCAAATTTTTGAGAATTCAAAACTGTAAGATAAAAACTGGCAGTCTGGTACGTTTATATCATTTTATGGGATTTGCATTTAAAAATTAAATTAGTGTATGGTTTATAGAAGCAATCTGTTAATGAAAGTTAGAACTTTGGAAGGAATTGCTGAGGATACCCCAGGAATGACATGATAAAATTTATAATTGAGTGATGGAATAACCTATTTGACATCCTAGCATAACTTAACAGGTTTATTTTTTTTGAAAAAAATAACCAATTTTTATTTTACGTAGCATACGTTTTTTCTTATTGTTAATAATACTCTAAATTTATTAATATCTAAAATTTCTTGAGGTCAGTGTGGGCTCATTTTTTAGCGTATATCTTTGTCTTTTCAAAATAAAAAAAAAAAAATTGTCACCCCACCCATACTCACACATCATACTCCTTCTTAAAATAAAAAATCTTAAAAATGGTAATTTTTAGAAGAATTGAATACAAATAAATGTGTGTTATTGAGATGTGCTATTGTTCCAGATATATGTATTATAATCAGATGCAAAAAGTCATAAACATGTAACAAATTCTAAAAATCCATATCAAGCATTTCAACATCAATGCCTAGCAAGGCTGTAAATATTGGAAATGGGTGAACATTTTCCCCAAGCAAAATATATCCATTTATCCATTTTTGATGTCAAAACTAGGAAGGGATGTCTTTAGATATTTCAGAAGTTCAGCAGAACAAACATCATCATCTGAAGAAAAAAATGTTTTCATATTCCTCATTTTCAGAGGCGGAAAACCCATTAAAATATGACCTTGATCCCTCTTCATCACTATAAAATTTCATTATAACATTCTTTCTTTCCAGTTCAGATCAGCATCGCTGTCTTCTTTTAAGGTAATTTCACCTTCATTTCCATTTATTTTGCATGAAAATGAAATTGAAGGCGAATGTGTTTTTTTTTGTTGGCTTTTTTTTTCCAAAACTTTTGTAACTGTCTGAGCAGCCAAACCAGTTTTAAATCTATTGAGTTGCTGAATTTTTCTGAAAAAAAATTTTACTTAGAATTCAATGAATTTAGTCTCCAGTCTCCATAAGAAGTCGTTTACTGGTCGGAAATTTCCTTCAAAGAGAAAGTGCCTAAAATTGGTACTGGTCGACGACTGGGATATTCCTGCTTCATCAAAGTTCTTGTCTTACCTGGGAAAGTCAAACAAAGGGTTAACTTGCTCTCTTATTGAAGCAAAAATATTTTTTAAACCAATTAACAAAAAAAAAAAAAAAAAAAAACATGAGTGAGTTTCATTTATGTTGAGTTACAAGGTAGAGGGAAACGATGACACATAACTTTTCCAAACAAAAATTTATGTCATGAATTTTCAACGAGATTTACAGTATTGAAACATGGATATGAGCAAGTGCTGCTGATTATTTTATTCTCCCCTTAAAAGTTTCAATCTTTCATGTTTATCAATAAACTTGGTGAATCTGAATAATTTGATTACTAATTAACCGATTAAAATCTATTACTAACGTGTCTTTAAAAACTTTTTTAAAAAGACCGATAAAAACCATCTAAACTTTATTAAGTTTGAATTAAAACACTAGCCTGATAAATAATAGATAAAAAAATTTTAACTCTTTTTCGTCCTTCATTTAAAACAAAGAAATACAGCAAATTGTTGCACTGATTCGTTTATTCACCACAGTTATTTGATTTTTTTTTCAGTCTACTGCTGTCATTGAAACTGAAAATTTAATACTAGAAATTTTAAAATAGTTTTATTTTAATTTTGTTGCCACATATCGTGCATTTTTTTATAATGTTAGCAGTGAACCTATAACTCTGATGTAACTAGTGTGTCTTTATTTCACAGTTACTTTGTTATAGTGCCTAAAAGTATAATTTACGTTTTTACAAGTTTGCATGAGAATCCAGATCACTTTTTATACTGTATATATTATACTGGTATAGATGCCAAAATATACCTGCCCAAACTCTAATAAAAGGTAGAGGTAAAATTTAAAAAGTTATTAAAATATATCAATTAAAATTTGTAGCATTAAATAAATTTTATTTATTATTATAATGTTTATTTTCTTTTGGTATCTTTATGTTATTTTCATTCTAAGCCAATCTGATTCTTTCACAGTTCAGTTTGTTATCATTAGAAAAACTACAAAGAAAACTGGTACAAAAACATATGAGAGCTGTACCACAATTTTTACTATATTTTAACAGGTTATAAACAAAATTCCTTTGATATCTTTTTCCTCAATAGTAACCAATTTCCCCATTTTCTTCGCTGTTCTTCATCCTCTATATCTATCAATATGTTATTCTTCTCACAAAAAAATAAAAAAGATAACATTTATTACTTCTCTCTGTTTTTAAAATCCTGCTTAATTAGTTTTAAGTTCATTGACATTGCTATTTTTGGGAAAAGAGCTTTCCATCACTCACTTACTTTCTTCAGCTTTTTCCTCTTCTCTGTATCAATTTCGACCTGTTAAACATTTTCCATTGTCGTCCATTTCTAATATGGTGTCATTATTTGCGATGTTTCAAGAATGGCTGAATTATTCCTTGATTACTGCCAAGGTGAATTTACAACGATATCTGATATGTCTTATGTATTTAACTCTCTTTATATTTCTAGCTTCTCATGTTTCCCTTGTCAATGCCTATTTGTCTAGTTGAAATTTGGTTGTCTTTCATCAAATTTTAAAAGCTGAAATATCATTACCCAAGAATATATTTTTTTTGGGTGTGTCGGAGGCGAGGTGAAGTGTCAAAATGTAACTTTAACGACTTAAGAAAGTTTATAGAAGCAACATTTTTTGAATATATATGACTTTAATCTTTATTTATATTTCTTAACTTTGTTGCACTGAACTCATTTTTCAAAAATGAGGTTTGAGTAATATATATTTTTTCCAAAAGATTATTGATTGTGCTAAAAATGTTGAGCAAAATGACAACGTTTTTAAAACTAAATTTTACGAACATGTTTGATAGTACTCACTGTATACATTATTTATCAAACCTACTCCATCCAATATGAAGCGCCTCTTTGATATTAAGGTAGTACTCCATTTGTGCCGAATTAGAAAGATATTCTTTTGATAGTGATTTAAAACATTCAACAAAACTTTGTTATCTATTTGTTGAAACACACGTAATTTTTATTGTATTTAAATGCTTGTCAATTCTTTGGTTCAAATTTTTACCAAAACGCATGTAATTAAAGAACAAATACATTTATATACAACATTTTATTTGAATTGACAATGCAGTTTGTCTTTTTAAGAGAATTAATTCTTGTTTTAAAAAAGAGTTAAAAGTTAGCGTGTAATGCTAATACTTTTTTCATGATTTTTGCTTTTTACACAGAATGCAGTAAAATCATGCAATTTGATTCCTCCTGGAATGAATCAGAATTGTTTTCAACTCATTAATCTTCATGCAATATGATGAAGACATTTCAAAGTAATATTTTGAATCAAATTTATTGCTTCTATGATTGAATTTTGAAAAGTAAAAAACGTTATTAATTTTTCTCTCAAAAAACTCATCATAAAGCAACTCTTAGTCTCCTTATTATATTACAATTATTCAATTTCAGAGAAGAACAAGAAATTGTTATTCACTCTGATGATGCTTTTGCCCCTGTGGCTTTCCTTACCTTCAAAAAGCTCTCATTGCAAGATAAACGAATGGTTTGTTGTTAACGTTTGCTATTTTCATTTTTAAGTAGGTTGACTATGTATACAATAAAATTGATATTTATCGCATTTGAGCTGATTATTTGTCGACTAGAAAAAAATATTTTTAAAAAAATTTTAAATATTTAATTCCTACTACATTAACTGTATTGACATTATTTCAGAATGTTGAAATGCTGTGTTTCGATATGAAGCTTATCATTTTCAATAACTAAACAAATAATAATTTGTACTAAATTTATATATGTCAAATGATAATAAACAAAAACATCTTTATTAGCATTCGGAAAATCTAAAACAGGCTAAGTTTTGTTAGAAAAATCACATTTTATGTAAAAAAAAATTGTTCTCTGATTTTATCATTCCTGATTCTGAAACCCAAATTGTGTCGAAAAATCTTTTGATTCATATGGCGACCTGTCATTAACTTGCGTCCTAACATTTTTTTAGTATATTTTTTACTCAAATTCATACTTTAAATGTATACATACATGCACTCACACAAGGTTCAGAAATAAAAAAAAAATCCTGTGCATATATAGAAAGCTTGCAAAGAATGCTATCATTAATGAAAATTAGGAAGGGGTTAGTGATAAGTAACATTAGTTAATTCAAAGACCTTACTTATATTGGAAATGGCGATAGACCGCGCTCCATAATTTTTGAATACTGGGTCAACAGATGCAAACTTCCAACAAGAAAGAAAACAGGATTCAGCAAGCGGCTTTTTCTCACAAAATTATGGTTCGATTCAATGTTTTAATGTTGGTCTAAAAATTATACTTTCCTAATTTACTCAAGAAATTATATTACGATTTTTTTTTTTTTTTTTTTGGTTAGAGCAATTAAGTACAAATATGAAAAAATAATCAGCATTGAATGATTTTAAATTGTATTATACTTCGATCTGAAATTGTGTTTGTTGTTAGAAAATATTACTTCTAAATGTTTGGAGATTTAATGTTTTAAATTTTTTCGAAAAAGTAAAAAAAGTCAAAGGACCGGACATCACTATGATGTATTTTGTAATGAACCAAAGAAGTTTTGCATAAAAATAATGAACCACAGAAGTTTTGCATGAAGGTAATAAAACATAGAAATTTTGCATGATGGTAATGTGCCATAGAAGTTTTGCATGAAAATGATGGACCATGAAAGTTTGCATGAAGGTAATGAACCATAGAAGCTTTGCATGAAGGTAATGAACCATAGAAATTTTGCATGAAGGTAATGAACCATAGAAATTTTGCATGAAGGTAATGTACCATAGAGTTTTTGCATGAAGGTGATGGACCAAAGAAGTTTGCATGAAGGTAATGAACCATAAAAATTTTGCATGAAGGTATTGGACCATAGAAATTTTGTTTGATGGTAATGTACCATAGAAGTTTTGCATGTATGTAGGTAATGAACTATAGAAGTTTTGTATGAAGGTATTGGACCATGGAAGTGTGGCATGAAGGTAATGAACCATAGAATTTTTGCATGAAGGTGATGGACCATAGAAGTGTTGTATGAAGGTAATGAACTATAGAAGACATATTTCACTTGATGTGGCCACCTGTCAAAAATTCTGAGTCTCGGGCAATGAAACATGGTCGTTTAAGCTTTAAAACAACTGTTGTTTTTAAATTTTATATGAAGTTAAAAGACCATGGAGGAAAACCTAAATGAATGCCTGCCAAAAATTCTCATACATCAACTATGTGCCCTAAAAGGTCTCAAATTTTGTTGAAAAAGGACTTTTTTTGATATTATTCAAGAAATTGTTTATGATTTTGCTAAAATTTGGTGTTTGCAAATTATTATTTATTCCTGTTGAAATTTGAAAATTTTATGAAGCACAAATAAAAATTTGTTTATTATCTGCTTTTTTTTTAATTGACTGTGAAGTTAAAGGTCTATAGTTCATCTTTCTCCTGTATAGCTGCCTGCCAAAAAGTCTTATTTTCCGGGTCATGAATCAGGGAAATTTTAGGCCTGATCACAAAATTTTTTTTTCTAAAATCATTTGAGTTCTTTTTTATTAAATTTAAAAGGCCAATAGAGGCTTTTACCTGCATGAAATTGCTTTTAATTGATTTTAACTCTTTTTAATTAGATATTTCTTATCTGTATGAAGTTAAATGAACAAAGAAGTAATCTTTTGATCCGTGTGGCCATCTGTCAAAAACTGCTGTTTTTTAAGAATGGGTCCAATTTTTTTTCTTTTTGTTCTCATTGAAAATGTGTTAGGAATGTTCTGGAAATGTAATCATTGATTCTTTTTAAAATATTGAATGATATTTGAAAATTGTTGAGAAGAGTTTTAGACAAGTATTTTCTTTGTTAACTCTTCTTATGATATTGGGCCCACATATTTTCACTTTTTTTTTGAAAAATTATACTTTTTCTAGTCATTGCTTGTTTGAAATTTTACATGGAGGAAAAGATTCGTTAAAGACTTGTATTTTCACTTTTGATAAACTCTAGTTTTAAATGGGTTCGAATATTACAGACATACCCGGGGATATCTGTTTACAAGTGATATCAGTAGCTAGTGTCTTCAGTTTAAAAAAATTTTTTTTTGTTTTTTTGGTTTTCTGTTAAATTTTTTTATACTTTCTTCAAGTTTGTGTTTTTTTTTTTATTTTGGTATCCAAAATGCTACTGAATATGGTGATTTTGTTTATTGAAAAGGTCATTTTTTGAGTTCAATTTGTTCAGCATCGCATATTAGCGATTTTAAATATCAAATCTTTCCGTTATTTCTTTTAGCAGTAACTTTTTACTTTTTAGAGGTCCAGTTGTCACTAATTCTTAATTTACTTTTTATGAAAATGAAAGGTTTCTTTACATCTGCTAATTTATTTTTTTAGTTCTTATTATGAAATTATTTTTATTAAACCATGAAAATTGTTCTTGTTTTTGGGAGAAATTTCAATTTCGTCATTTTAGAGGTAATGTGTTAATAGTTAATTATAGTATTATTTTATGTTATAGCAAGCTGATCTTCCTTTGTCTTCAAGATTGCTGTTTTCACCATTTAGGATTCCATTGCTGAAAGTGTTTCACAAATTTGATAGCCCACTTAAAACTAAAGTTATTGATAAAAATGCCAAAGTGAGTTCTCCCGTGTTTTTTTTTTTTTTTTTTTTTTTTAGATAGAATATGTTTTTATTTTGCTTGCTTTGAAATATAAACCTTAAAAGTAAATTTAATATTGGATTTGCCACATTTATTTTTTTTAAGCAGAGATATGAATTAAACTAGCTGCTAAACCGGCATTACATACTGGGAGAGAGTTACGCTTCGCTCTTTGAATCTAGCTGCATCTTTTTGGCTTGCTTCCAAAAACTAATCCTTTGACAATTTACAATAAATAGTTTTGTATAAAAGAAAGTTTTCCTGTGCCCATACCCATACCCGCACACATCGTGTGTAGTGCGGCAGGTTTTTTTGAAGATTTGGGTAATTGGTGCACATAGTAAGAAAGGTATTTCATGCTTTTTAGCTGTTTTATATATAATACATATATATATATATATATATATATTATTTCCTGATATTATAATAATTTGCTCAAAATCCCAAAGATAACATAAAAAATAAATTTTCGCTAGATGTGGAAGTTGAACCCGTAACCTTTTGATCCATAGTTCGACCCTTATATGGTGTTGATCAAAATTTTATGTTTAAGATTTTCTTGTTATTTGTTGCTGTTTGCCCATTATTTAAAAACGTCAGTCAAAAACGAACCAACTAATGAAAATCTTTAACATTGTTTAATTATCAAAATCCAAACAGTGAAATGTGCTTCTTCATAATTTAAATAAAATTACCGACTAAAGATTGGTTAGTTTGTTTAAATCCAGGTATGAAGGCCGTTCTGTCAAGTTGTTTTATGTTTTTTGGTTACCATGAAATTCCCTTAAGCCTGTGACAATGTGAAAGGCAACAGATCAATTCAGCAAAACCCTAATATTAGGGGCGCGGATACAGGCTTTGTACGTAATTGGTATTGGACCAAGTTGATTTTACTGCGAGGTATTGGTTTTTATTGTGTTTATGTATGCATTATTTATGTATTTGCCCATTTTATTAAAAAAATTGTCATGTAGACAAAACAGCTTTTATCGATTATAGATGGCATACTAAATTTTAATTAGCCTCAGAAATATGAAAAAAAAAGGCTGAAAATTATTTGATATTAATTTAATGTTGCTAAAATATTTCCTTTTTACTTATTTTTAGGATACTCTTGCATTGAATGAAGGTGAATATTTTTTTATTTTTATTTGTGGATAAATAATTGTTTTTATCCTACGGAAATATTTTAAATAGTATCTTATTTTGATATATTGTTTAGAAATGATATATTTAATAAATATTTTCCCACAACAACTTAGTCATTTAATTAATAATAAATTCTTTAATATTCACGGAATTGCCTATTTCAATATTATATCAGCAATTAGAATTTGAAAATTATGAGGTGTGCGTCTTAGGTAAATTCTGAGAGACCTATAGCGCGTATCCTGAGTACTTTATCTTCTTTGAAGGCTTGATACTTGAGTTGTTTATTGATTACAAGATTGTTGTAATTTTTTCTCTTAGCATTAAACCAGGCTTTACAGGGATATATAGCTTTATGTGCTCGTCATGAGAAAACCTGACATTATTTTTGTGAAAAAAAAAAAGCTAGCGTAGCAAGCTTTGAAGCTGGACCTCATTTGGCAACAACGTAAAAAATTCTCTATAGTATATAAGGTTTATTTTGCTGATTCAGCAGATTTTTGAGATGAAATTCTGGCCTACTTTTTCATATTTTGTCTCCCCTTCCTATTTCTTTATAATAATATTTGAACAGTAGAGAATAATTAAATCAAGACAATATTTATGAAATCAAATTCAAATAAAAATTAATTGCGATATTTACTGTCCACAGAGAATTTTATTTATACGTTTAACAAAAGAGTCATTAACATTTCATTCGAATAATATTAATCATATGGTAGCATAAGAAAATTTGTTGCTTGTTGAATTCTGTTGTAGTTTTCTTTTGTCGCCAATTATCATATATCATTTTTAACGTTGACTTGCTAACAAATTTGCCATGCTTTTGCAAACCTTTAAATATTGATTTAAGTTATAATTTAAGTTTTGTATTTTACTAAACTACAAAACGTTAATTATATGCTTGCTTAAATTTCACCTAATCGTTAATTATTCATTAACTACCAGTTATGTTAAAACCATTTTCTATGCTATGTTAGTTATTTTAGCAATCTACAATCATGGACAAAATATTATGAAACTTATATGCAATTAGGACACCTTAATAACTGAAAAAAATACCACAAGAAATTAAGAAATATGTGTATCCATTGGTA
>JAUZNK010002572.1:0-11388 GCA_035046665.1 Euphysa ruthae | reverse complement strand
CGGTCTTGAAAATGGTAAAAACAACATAAATCAAAAATTTGAAAAAATCAAGATTTTTGGGGCTCCTAGCCCCTTAACAAGAGGATCATTGACAAATACACCATATCTACGTATTTCAATCGAAATAATTTCACTTTAAAGTCACCAAAACATAAATCAAGTCGTCACCATCCTTATTTTGATTTAACTACTGAAGAAAAACAATATGTGGAAACACGTAATCTATTAGTTCCAATCTTAATTTTTGTTTTGAAATGGTTATATAATTTTAGGTTAGAATTTTTTAATCTTTTTTTGATAATGATATCGTTAGTTTATTACTGTAAACAATTGATTTTACCATCTCCTTTTTATTGTGTATTCAGGGACATTGATACTAGACCTTTTTAATGTCTGACTTTTTCGAAATTCTCTAAGCATATGTGTCTGTTTCAAACATATCTAATTGCCTTCATTTACGAAACTCAAAAAATATAAATAATAAATCAAACTATAAATATAAAAAATATAAAATTAAAAAATCATTTCATCGTCATTTCATTGTTGTTTGTGCTTCGGGCATTCCTGTTTTTATTCTCAACGTTCATTTCCTTGCATTTAAATTTTGCTTTAACTATGATAGTGTTGTTAAATTTTTAGGTATGTTTTATTTTTTACCGTATTATTTTTGGACATAGGATATTATTTTTAGTTTAGGTCTATTAAATAATCAATATAGTCTATTAAGTAATCAATTTGATGCCTCTGCAACTTCTCTCACTCACAAAATTTATACACATTTCTACAAAAACTTGGTACGTCAAATTACATTCTTTAATTTATCTGAAACTTCTTATGTTAACATTGTCAGGTGACATTGAGTCTAATCCTGGACCTATGCAACATAATATAGAAAATTTTATTCAAGAACATTAACAATTATGGCTCCCTTTTAGGCAAAAAGGCTTACATTTAATCATTTTAATGTAACCAGTACACTACCAAAAATTGAATACTTAAGAAGGATTTCAGTTATTTCAAAACCATCAATTATTGGAATTACTGAAAGTAAGTTTGGTTTAGACCAGGTATTAAAAAGTTAAAAAAAAAATATATTTGAAGTATGCACGATTATATTTTTTATTTTAATTGTTTTAATGGACCTTCATAGATTTTTCTCAAGATTTTAAACAAATTATTGATAATATAGCACCCATGAAAACAATTAAAATAACAAAAAAAATTCTCAAGAGTGGTTTGACAAAGAAGTTGTAAAAAAAATAGCTATAAGACATTAATTGTATAAAAATTTAAAAGCACAAAAACTGATGCAGACAAAAAACTATTTAGCAGAACTAAAAATGATGCTCTTGGAACTATTAATAAAAAAAAAAAATTTTTTTTACAAATAAACTTTATGAAAGGAAAACTTGGAAAACTTTGAAAGATTAATAAAATAATTAATTTTAAGAGTTATAAAATAAAAAAACCATCTTCGCTATCAATTTTTGTTTAAAGCAAGGTAATAAGTTTGTTTTTGATCATCTTCAAGTTGCTTATACTTTTAAGAATTTTTTTGGAAATCTTTCAACCAATCATTTAAATCTCTTTCCAAGAGCATCAAATGTTTATAATAGTCAAACAACCCTAAATTGGTAGTTTGTTGATAACAAACTATGTGTGCATTTTGGAGAAGAAAAAGCCAAGTGTATCCTTTTTCCATCTAAAATGAAAGCTAAAAAAGCAGATCCTTTGAATATAATTTATAGAAGCACGTCCATTAAAGAACATATCTCAGCTAAATACCTAGGATGCTTAGTACATCAAAGTGGAGAAACAATTGGTCCTCATGTTTTAAATAAAATTTGTTCCAAACTTAGATTTTTAGATAGAAAATAATTATTCTTAACACCAGCTTTGAAGCGTTCTCTATGTATTGCTCTGATTAAACCTCACTTCGACTCTGCATGTTCCGCCTGGTATTTAGGCCTCAACGAATCGCTTAAAACCGTTTGAAAATTGCATAAAATAATTGTATAAGATTTTTTTTAAATATGAATAGTCGCGCCCATATTGATACTGAGCAGTATAGAGCCATAAATTGGCTGCCTGTTAATATGAGGGTTAGTTATGGTATGTACATGTATTTAAACTCTGCAGTAGAGCCAACCTAAATTAATTATGTCTAAAATCTTTCTGAAAATAGAAGAATTGCTCTATGCAACAACCATCTAAGGCTAGATACACCCTTCAGAAGATCTACCATGGGAAAAAATTGTCTGTCATCAAATGGTCCCTTTATATGGAGCAGGCTTTCCAATGAAATAAATTCAATCACAAACTATAATGTATTAAAACATAAAATCAAGGAGATGTTTTTTACCTCTTTGGATATAGTTCGCAAACTTAAAAAATATAGACTAAATTCTGTAAAAAATACTACTTTTTTCATTTTTTTTTTTTTACTATTCTTCGGCTGAATCAATCTCTCTATGTTTTTGTGTGTGATGTATAACAGGACCAAAATGGAAATATTGTTGTGAAAGACAATTTTTGTGCTTATCCTTGCCACCATTTGATTTCATTTTAAAATGTTTATCCTTGCTGTTATTTTTTGTTGTCTATTATCTTGTATTCTAATTTTAATAGCAAACGTATATTTTTTTGTGGCAAAATAAATACTTTCTTACGGGAGATATTCTAAAATTGATTTTTGAAACAATTCTTTATTGATAATTTCGTTAAAACAAGTATAATGAGCCAACAAGGTATTCTTCGTTATCCTGTAGTGACTGAGAAAGCCCACGCCGTATCTTGTTTTCGTAAAACTTTTAACAGATTAGTTGGTTTGTTGTCAATAAAATCTTTCAATAACGCAGGTAATTCTCGTTTTCCAATGTCAAATGGTGGTATTATGAACGTAACTTAATTTTCTTCAAACTCGTCATCTGGTATTATTTCTTTGAAGATAGCTCTCTCGATGTATTTCTCGCTTTATAACAAGTAAAATAATAATTTAGGAACAAACGTGATAATTATTTCATTTCTAAAAAATTATGATTGATTTCTATTCCAATTTTTGTAAAATTTTGTAACAACGGCATTCTCAAATCATGAATTTTAAAATATTTTGCAGGGTCAGGTTTTCTTGAAACTACCTACATATATATAGAGAAATTATAGAACTTATCTTTCCTTGTATACATATCTAAATGGACGTGGATATAGTACCGCTACATTGATTAATTAGCTTGTTAGGATAAAAAACTTTTTTGCAAGTGAACCATATTACCAATATGAGGGCTATGTCTCAGTCATTTCGTACTCTAAACCTATGTCACTGGGTTTAGGGTAACAGCATAACTGTACCCTAAAACCTAACCCTAAAATTTTCTATTAGGGATCCAAGACAAAAGCAATGACAAATGTGACGGCACTATATCCACTTAGTATCTAATTAACTCTTTTGAATGTATATTAATTTCACTATAACTCAGATACTGTATTTTCCTTAACTAATATGGCGATACACTTGCTTAAATACACAAAGAAAATCCAGACACATATATACACACGTACTGATGAACACACTCTACATATACAATTTTATGAATATTATAACATGCTATAATACCTTTTAAAAGAGGTTAAAATATTTTCATATTGGTATCGGGCGTCGTACCCTTTCCAGATTCCTCGCGTTCGTTGTTGTTATCCAAAGTTACATGGGTTGCAATTCCCTTCAGCATACCTTTTGGTGATTTCTCCGAACGTTGTTTAGATTGCTTTTCCGCATTTCGTTTTGAAGTCAAATTAATGAATATGAAAATGTGTGGTTCATCTTATGAAAAGTTGCTATTAACTTTTTACTACCTGTCATTCTATGCAAAGTAAGTCCATTGATAAGTTGTTTCGCAGTGAGTGTTTCTTAGCGCACAACAAAAATACCCAATCAAATGTCATCGCCCATATCTTTGTAGCAAGTTGATGAGACGGCATAACAGCAGATCCATCCGATGTCAAAGTAAACTTCGGGTTTATTGTCGCATATATTATGTTGTATGATATTGGAATTATTCTTTTTTTAAAAAATTTGTCAATGTCCTAAGTTTCACAGGGAATTCACAGGGAATTCACTATTATCTTCCGTTGATTGCAGTTTTCGTTTAACCATATTACTGAATGTCTTTATCGTATACTTTTCCAGCAATCCAACCCCTTTTAACGCAGAAACAGAATAATGACATGTATTTATCTGAAGAACACACTATTAAATTCCTCCGAACTGGAAAGAATCAAATTTTATCTTCGAAACGTTCATTAAGTTTTCGTTTCAGTTTTCTTGTGTTATTTACTATTTGGAAACACAGACTGTCTTCACACATTTTTCATTTTCCATTCTGTAATGCAACAAGAAGAAGTCCAGATTTTTGGTAAGCTGATAAAGATAGTATCAGTTTCATCATTAATCGTTGAAACATACTGTATAGGCTTCAACGCAAACTTAATTTAGCAAGACTGGTGATAATAAATACCTGCAGCAAAAATACATATCATAGTGATAAATGGATGCAGGGTTACATGAATATAGGGATGTAGATAAAGGGATACATGGATGTAGAGATATAGGGAAACATTTTTATATGGATATAGGGCTATATGGATATGTTGTTTATGGCAGGTAATAGTTTGTCGGAGCAAGATGACTATTTATCTTTTTGAAGCAAGTTTTTAAGAAAAAATAAATTGATAAATTAAAACTAAAAAAGCCAAAGGGTTTGCTTCTGGACAGTTTCCTCTACTGTTGGCAACATCTTCTCCATTTCTATACGCTTTTTATCATTATGTCATCATTTTACTTTTTAGGTTAGTTACATATCAAAACGGAAATATTTTATTAGGAGTAGTAGCTGCTCTGTCTCTGTGCGACAACAGAAGAGGCTCTAGAATTTCCTTGTTTCATTTGCAATCCCTCTTCTTTTAGTTTGTTTTGTCTTCTTATAACGTGAGGGAGCACCTATATCTAATGTATATAATGTAATATACCTTTACAAACTTCAAATACCCATGCCATTAGTCTATAAATACTGAAAGTTTAACCGCATTATGTTTTATCGTGTCCGAGGTACCGTCTCAGATGCATCGCTAAGGCCGTTAAGTTAGTAATTATTTGTTCTGCCACAAACAAGCATACATATGATATGAAAATTACAAGACAAGATAATAGACAAAAAAAATTACAACAAGGATAAACATTATAAAAATGGTAGCAAGGATCAGTACAAAAATTGTCTGTCACAACAATATTTCCGCTGTGGTCACGTTTTACATCAATAGCCGTTGCTATGGAATCAATTTCTGTTTTCACTCAATTATTAAATAATATATCATAACAGTGTATTCAGAAAACTTAAAAAGTTGTAATTTTCACCTACTTTGCCCCTGCGAAATTCGCTCAACCAATCAACCCGACCAATTTGAGATAGCGTTGCATTAAACAATGAGTTTTGCTAAGAAACTCAAAGATAACATGTGAGGTGAGAGTCGTACTCGTAACTTTTTGCTCCGTAGTCAAACGTCCTACCACTGTGCCAACTACGCGTTATAGCGGACACACTTTGTATCTCCTGGGTGTAAACTATACATTGATAATTACGTGCCACATGTTTTGCTTTTTGGTGGAAAAATTAAAATTTAATATATTCTTGAACGTGATAAATGAACATGGCCTTAGTATTTCAATCTAATTTTATTAGATCGGGTATAATCACTAATACAAATATTTATGAAAATTCCTTGAAGTAATCGAAATTTTAGGAACAATCTCCAAATTTAGAAAAATAGGAAAGTAATTTTCATGCAAATATTTTAAGAGACT
The DNA here is from genome assembly GCA_035046665.1 of Euphysa ruthae. Classification (NCBI taxonomy): domain Eukaryota; kingdom Metazoa; phylum Cnidaria; class Hydrozoa; order Anthoathecata; family Corymorphidae; genus Euphysa; species Euphysa ruthae. The sequence continues at coordinate 5,531 of JAUZNK010002572.1, read as the reverse complement.
CCTCGAATTTTTAAGGAAGTAACAATTTAAAGGTAAAAAGTTAAAGAAGTATGAAGAAAAATATTCATTTGTTAAGTGGGAAGGTTTAAATGAAGATTCGTCAAAGACTCATTCGTTCTACGAGTGTGATGGATGCAAAGAAGATCCATCAGCCCCAGCTACTCTTGGTCACAGAAATAAAAATTCAGACCACCAGCCACTATGATTTCTTCATATTACAAATATACCCCCTGAATATGCCCCCTGAATATACCCCCTGAATATAGCACAAAACCACCTACGTCAAAAAAAGTATATCCAATTTGCAAAACAAATCGCAAGATTGCATAAAGTCACACAAGAATCAATTAGATTCAACTTTACCATTCCTTTCACAAAAAAACCGTCTATGCTTCATATGAAAGCTGAGAAACGATTTTCGACGATGTCAAAATAACATGGGATAATTACTATATAACACTCTTACCAAAATCCTCGCTGAATTAAAATCAACAAATCTTCGAATAAAACAAACTGCCTCAGAAAAGAAACAGAATTTACGAAATATTCACAGAAAAGTCAAAAGTGCAATCGAATAGTCATGGATGGTGGCAAGGATGTTGAGGCCGTTTATGGGTTAAGACAGTCTGCATCTAAGTACTGACAAAACCTTAAAGGACCAATTGATGGCGCAGAATGTTTAAAAATAATTAATTCCAAGCTAAAAAAAGATCTTTTTTAACACTTTATCTGAGACGTACTTTATGCAAAGCATTGATTCAACCTCATTTTGACTACGCTTGTACCGCCTGGTATTTAGGTTTAAACGAATCAATAAAAATCCGATTAAAAACTGTTCAAAATAAGTGTGTCCATTTCTGTTTTGACTTAAATAATAAATTCCATATCGGCACTGATCAGTTATAAGAAATTATTTGGCTTCCTGTCGAAATGAGAATTTGTCAATGCATAGCTGTTCATTCTTTTAAATTCTGCGTCAACCCTAAGTTTAATTACTTTTCTGAAATATTCAAACTATCTGACACCCATTTAATTCCACTGCGAAATAGTAATTTGAAATTGTATGCTCCTCTACGTAGAAAAAATATGGGCAAAAAATGTCTGTCATGGAAAGGTCCCTCAATTCGGAATTCACTACCTAATAATGTTAGGAAAAATTTAAGCTACGACACTTTGAAGAATAAAATTTAAGATTTATTTCTGAGTTCATTTGATAAAGTTCACAAACCGAATGTCTACAGAAATTAACTGAAATTTTTTATTTTTACTTTTTCTAATTATTTTTTTTTGGAAATATTGTCGAAATAAACGAAAAAAATTTAAAATTTTCGAATGTGAAAGAAATTTAGATTAAACTTAAAATACTCTTCTAATTTTATAGGTAGGTGTAGGAGATGAACCTCAATAAAAAATAATGCTAGAAAATCAGCATTATTTGGTTGCATGAAAATTATTTTCCTGTACCTTATCAAATGTATCTTCCACTCATTTTCCATGGGTGAAACATATATTAGTAAAATAAAATGTAAGATATAGAGTGGATGTTATGTTATGTTATGTTAGTAAAATATTTGATATTTAATTTCCAACTTTGTAGTAAAATTTTTTATCCAATCTATTTATCAAAAAAATTTAATCGAAAACTTTTTCCTTTTAAAGGAAAAAAAACAATAACTTTTTTTTAAACATGTACTTTCAAATATTTTTATGTTATCAACATAAAAGAAAAGCCCAGCTAACAAAGTTACTATAATGTAGAAGATTGCTTAAAACCTTTGGAAAAAATTTCCGACCTGACTGAATGATTTCTTGGCTGCAAACAATTAACAATCTAAAAAGTTCAAATTATTGTCTTAAGAAGCAAATTAGTACGCTATATTTTGTTTTAGGAAGTGGAATCACAGCTCCATTGCCACGAGACGTTGATAAAATAGAGTCAGACAAAAACATTGAAAGTAATGACTATCTACTCTTTGGGAACATTAATTTAACCAAAAAAATTTAGGACGGTGATCATTTCATTTGGTAAAATAGTCAATAAACAGTTCACAGTGCGCGGGAGAAATGTTACTCTGACTGAATTGAGAGCTAAGATTTTCCAAGAACATATGTCTAAAGGCTAATACTAATAACAACGTATTTAAGTTTGCTTCATCTCTGGGCATCTCCTTCTTACTACGAAAGTTTTATATAACAATTCTCTGTTTTATACAGACGAAGAGATGTTTCAAAACACAGGTATAAAATTTGATGTCCAGGAAATTGTTCATTATCCATTCCATTATCTACTCCATTATCCATATCTGAGAGCACCCTCCCTCATAAATGACCTAACCCTGAACTTTTATTTTTGGAACAACCCCTAAAATTCAATTTTGTTTAGCTTTTTACTCTCCTAGAAAGCGGTTATCCACTACTTGAGCAGGTAACAGGTTATGTGAAATTTTCAAGTCAGTTTGCTATTTTCTTAATTTTCTCTTCTAAGCATCTAAGTTATATTTTAAAATCTCAACGTTAAAAATTTGTCTCATCCATCTGACATATTACAGTTAATCCTAACCCCACAGCATTCACTTTTGAGGATAAAGAAGCATAACTTTATTTATTTACAGAATTATTTAATTTTTAATTTCTCTTAATATGATTTATCTAAATATTATTTATTTTCCCTAGAATAGAGATGCATTGGTTTTATTAATTAGCATTTTATTTTATTTTTATTTTTAGTGGCAACCTACATGGTGGTAACTACCCATGCTTATGTGGCTGCAAAGTTAAAAACCTTACCGAATTTCCTAGAGTGCATTCACATTAGAATATCGCCAGATTATGGTAAATATGGCATATTTAATTGGTCCTAGTGGTCCTATGATATAATATAATTGTGCAAAGTAAAATACTGACGTTTAGCCCTTTAACAGTCCCATTATTTTTTTATTATGGCAATAATATTTTTGTAGAAGGTGGTCTCTAAATGTCCCGATAAAAAAAATTACATCTTTTTTCTTATCACCAAAGAGCAGTGTATGTACATATTTACACTGTTTTTAACACTGCCTGTCACAATCAAATACACTTATATAATAGATAATAAAAGGGATTAAATTTTATAGGAAACTAATAACGTTTTGAGGAAAATATTTGAGAAATAAGGTTTAGAGGAAAAACTGCAATGCTGATACGTATAATAATAAAGAAGGCATTAATATCCAATTTTTGTGTGATAATTGGCAAAGCATTGAGCTGCAAAAAGTGTGTGTGTATAATATGTTAATGGTTCTCATTTTTTACTTTATTTTACCTGTAAAATTATAAAAATGAGATATTTGTCGAATCAATTTTGGTTTCAATATAATTAGAAATTTCCCAAGCATCTACACTTTTACTTGGACGTTAAAATATCAAAATAAATAAAACAAACATAAAATTATAAGAGATTTTCTCAGTCTTTCTTCTTTCAATGTGGTTATAAATTAATTTACAAATCGTAGTCTGATTAAAATTTTGTTCTCCTTAGTTTGGAGTTTCCTTAAACCATCAATCCTAATGGTTTTGCCAGCTGAACCATGCAACGTGGTTCAGCAGGCAGAAAAGCTAAAAGCATAGCACCTTTCCAAAACCTTACCCACGAAGAATTGGACCTTGAAATATCTATTCGAAACTGAGAGGGTAACCTACCATTCCGGAAAAAAATCTCGAAAGATCAGAAAGAACATATAATAAAAGATGAATTATGTGGCATTTACCGAGCTGCTGTATTATTATTATTATTTCGACATGAAAATGACAAAATAAATGAAACAAACCTAAAAGATTATGAGATTTGCCCAGTTGAACCACTTCATGGTTGTAAGGGCCACATTAAATATTTATGGAATGTTTTACCTGAATTTCTAAGCCAAGAAGAAAAAAGCGTACTAGAAACAAGTTTTCAAACATGTTATGTTTCAAAGGATTAAAAGTGGAGTTAATCGAAGAGCAGGAGTTAAATATTTACTTTTTATGTATTAAAAATTGAATTTATAATTTATTTTGGAAATTACATGAAGTGCCATAGATTCTCCACCAAGTGTTTCATCAACCTTGGTATGTGGCTCAATTTATTATTTAGAGACCACGATATGAATTGCTCGCGATACCTACATGATTGCACAATTGCGAAATGAGCGCTTTTCAAAATATGCTTATTAAACACAAAAAATCTCTTATCTTTTTTCGAGATTCAACAACTGGAGATCTACGGAGGGCGGAGAAAATTTAGGAAATTCTCGTTTGGATGCTCAGGCTAGCTGAATCATTGATTTATCCAAACCTAAAATCACGGCATAAATTAGTAAGAGGCGTATTAATATAGATGAAAAGAAAGAAATAGAGTAAGGGGTAAATTGAAGTCTTTCCGAGCTAGTGAAGAAATTTTATAAATCTTTCTCTTTAGTTTTTAAAAATAAAACTTTTTTTCTTATAATAAGTTGATTTTTTTTAAAATTTGATTAAAAGTAGCGTTAAATATTAAACGGGCCGTACTTGCATGCGGTCATCTTGGCAAGACGGGGTTACGGGAGTTGACTTGACACAGCTGTGTTACCAAAAATAAATCAAACTTTTATCTTTACTGTTTAATACATCTCCTTCACTAAAATATATCAAATTTTACGAAAAAAACGATGGCGATTGATCCCAGATTAGAATGCTTGCCAGAACATGAAGGTCCGGCTTTCTTAACATGGAGTTTAATCATGCAAACGACGATGGGAAAAGTAATGCAGCCAACTGGATTTCATTTCGACGCACCTCCTGCAGTCAAACAAACCAAGAAGTTCCATGGTGGTGATGATTTTATTTCACTAAATAGTGACAATCTAAATAATGATTTTAAAAACAAAGATTCGGAAAAAAACTCAAAAAGGAAAAAATCAGTGAGCTCCTCAGAATCTTCATCATCGGAAGATGAAGAAGAAAATGTTAATTTTGCACCATGGAAAAAATGTGAAAAATATCCTGAAAATGCATATGGGTAGGGATTTATTTTATTTTTGAATTTTTATTGAAATTTTTTACTTTCACTTTTAACCTTTTTAGGATTTTTGATTCAAAAGTAAAAAAAAAGTTGTGAAAACTCATTTTTATCTCGACAAACAATGTTATTAGAGATAGTCTGGCTTAAAGATGTTCTAAAAGCGTTTACAGAATATAAAAAGGTTATTTAAATCAAATTTTATGACATTTTGAACGAAAGTACTTTATTCCCTTTTTGTGTATGTTTTTTTCTCAAACATGTAAAACATTGACAAAAAGTATTTGCTTTACCCGATCTGTCATAATTCAAAAACCTGCTGGAATTATGACACAAATGATACTATTCTGGAAACTAGATTGCTTGAGCTATCTGAGTCACAATAAATATACGAGATTAATTGTTGTTGAGCATAGGTAAAATAATGTCCTAAATGACCAAAAAAAAAAAGACGCTGAAAATGTCACTTTTTTAACATTTTTGAGTAAAAAATCAAAAAAAAAAAATGACAAGCATT
>JAUZNK010002571.1:0-11389 GCA_035046665.1 Euphysa ruthae | reverse complement strand
TATATACATACATATATATATATATATATATAAATTTTTTTTTATTATTATTATTATTATTATGTGTGTGAAAAAGGAAATGATAAATAAATATAATTTAAGAACAATATCTGGTTACCTATCAAGCCAAGATTTCAACAGTGTATGCGTAAATTCTTATGAGTTTTATAACAGAATTTTCTCAAAATACATCTGTAATTTTTTACCATATCTTTTAGATATGGTAAAATATGGTTAGATCTCAATATCAGCGTCCAAATTTTGGTGTTAAAAGTCATTATTAAGTCCAGTCCCTGAGAAAACTTTTAATTAGGTTTAAACATATAAATTTTTATTTTTCTTGTGGAATAAATTTCCGATTTTGTCTTGAAATTCTGCGTAATGTTAAATGATAATTTCTCATTATATTAATATTATAATATTATAATTATTATATTATATATTATTATAATATTATAATACCTTCACCACTAAAATTTCTCAAATCTGTTTCAAAAAGCTGTTGCTTTTTTTTTGTTGAGAAATGGCTATTCCGTAAATATTATTTTATTATTTGGTCATAGCCCAAAAATACACATTTAACGAAAGTTCTTCTATTGGTCGCTAGTTTTTCTTTCACTTTGCATTTAAAATTTTTCTTTTGCACACATTACTAACATTTTTTTTTTGTTTCTTCGAATAATTAGCTAATATATAATATTGGTTATTTGATATCCTCATTTCCAGTTTGTTAATAAATTCGACATTGAAAATAATAACACCTAAAATACAACTATATTTTATGAAAAACATTGTTTGATAATAAATTTTACGTATATACCTAAAATATTCTTGCTATAGGTTGGCAAAAATATTCTTGCTATAGTGTTGTGTCTTGACATCAAATTTTTGTGTTTAGAATCAAATTCAAGTACGAGACATCGTGAAGGTCACTGAAGGCAAACATGAGGTGATATTTGTTTTATAACTTTCTGACAAAAAATTGCGGAGGGGAATATTCCGTCTAAAAAAGTTGAGCAGATATGTTTGTTTTTTTCAATAAAATTGATATTTTTTTAAATGCTAATAGTTAAGATGAGATAAGAATAATTATTAACTTTGTAATATCTGTGTAACTGCTGTTGCGATCAAATTGATTTTTACACATTTTTTTTTCATAGTGTATTAGTTTATGAAGAGATTTTTGAAAAGCTTTTCAATAGGAAAAAAACAAAACTGGATAGAATGAATGAATGAATGAATGAGAATCACGTATTCCAAAAAGAAAAGTAAAGAGAAAAATTTAACTCACAAATAAAAATTGTAACTAAAGAGTACATTTCCATTTATGAAAATGAAGTCTATGTTTTGAATGGTCAAAAGACATGATATTAAATTGTTATTGTGTTTTATTTTATTTTATTTTATTATTGTGTCTTTTAAGTGTTACAACTTTACTTTACAAATTTATCTATTGGCTATGCTGTTATAGCTTTCTGGTATAATTTAGGGCTTACAAGGTGAAATTACACATTTATTTCGTGGAAATGCATTTATTAAATCAAAGATGGTGCTGGAAAATGGTGGTATATTTGTTGTACGCAGCAAGTCTCTTGTGCTGGCTGGGGGTGGTAAAGCTCTTTCTAGCGTTTTACCAGGAATTGGAGGCGGTTTTGTACCTATGTCACCTAGGATAGGGACTCCACAACATGAATCATCAGGTAATACATTTATTTACATTTTTTATGCTAAGATAAAAGTATGTGCTGCCTTGAGGTAATGACTAATCAACAGTCAACCAATTTTTTCCTAAAATTGTTTGGGGATTTTCAATTTTTTTCTAATGATACCGTAAACATAGGCTCATTTGTCTCCATAACAACTGTCAAGGAACTATGAAAGTGGAAATGTAGATTTTGTTGAAGATATACCATAATACCTACCAATTTGATTTAAATCAAGTTTTATAAGCATTGGAAGTTTTGAATAAATCTTTTTTATTATTGTTGGAAAAATGAATTCATCTGGTGTTCAAATTTTGTTAAAAAATTTTCAGCTGTTTTTAAAAACTTTATTTTTTTTTTTTTTTTTTTTTTTTTTGGGTCTGAGTATATCTATATACTGCCATTTTTCACCAAAAACATGCTTTTTCAACTTCTTTTAGAACCCATTCATTAATATAATTCGTTTTTGTAATTTGCTTGAAGTTATTTTTTTCACAAAAAAATATATAGGAAGTTTTCATGTTTAGTACGTCTAATTTAATTAAACTCATAACTGTGGATCTGAAACAAACCCAGTTCATCCTTGACGGTATTGCAGTTCTGCAACACAAAACTTAATTTTTGCTGTAACCATATTTCTGAAATTATATATGGATTGTTAAACAAAATCACTTCTTTTGTCTGTGATTGTACCTCAGTGTTAAAGCACTCACTACATTGGTTTTATAAAGCAGAAGTCAAGAATTCCGTTGCCTTCATGAGACAAAATATATTTATGTAAAATAAATCAAATTAATTCTTTGCCATTTATCTTTACTTTTTTCTTTGCACAAATTTTTTATTAAATGAGACTATTTATTACTTGTGTATACTTTCAATTTCTTCAAGTGATCATTCATTCTACATAAAAATGTCTTTTATAGGTGCAAGTCCTGGTGGTAATTCTCCTGGTGGGTTATCACGAGGACGTGGTCGAGGGGGTGGAAGTAGAGGACGTGGAAGAGGGAGAGATAATTCACTCATTGGGCAGACTGTACGAATAGCTCAAGGTCCATTTAAAGGTAGAATTTATATTAGAATTATATTATATTATATAAATTTGTATCCATTCTCTGCCTGAGCATTTGCCCCATTTTTGCATTTATTTTTATTACTATATTTTTATTTTATTTTTTTTTTTTCTGTCATTAAATATTTTTGAGTAAAAGTAAAAATAGACACCATATGTGTCAAGCTTTTGATAAGGCTTTCACAAAAGAATTCTTTATAGACTATGTAACTGTGAAAATCCAATTAGAACATTTTTCGACTCTGGTCAGCCGAGGCTCTTTTAAACTTTAAACTTCTAACTTTGGTTTGCTTTAATGTACTGCTGGATTACTAAACTTACCATTAACCATGTCCTTGGCTATGTTTTGCAACAGTGGATTGAGGGATACTGGGGCCGTTTTCAATATATAATCTAGCTCAAGCTTGGCTCCTCGTCCTATCATTTTAGTAGTGCTTATTTTTTCATAGCGCGGATTTAAATTGAAGCATGTTATATATGTCCTCATGTTTGCGATTTGTTCATTATAAAATGACTCTTACTGAAGAGCTTTGCACCAAAATTTTAGAGGTCAGCTACAGCGCCCATAGAGATAAAATCCCCAGGACTCCTACCTACACTATGATAAACGTTGCTCAAAATTCTCTAGACCTCTGGCTTCAAGACTGGAAGACGGCATTGCGGTTTGCTTTGGTTCTCACCACTGCACCTGTGAATTTCTGTTTATACACCGCAGAACTACCCAAACTCACTCAATATGTGTGTTGGAAGTTGATCGGGCTACTCGAATACATGATTTTGTTAATTGTAATCGGCGATGATGGAAAAGAAACACAAAAACTAATATTTGAGGTCTAAAGAGCTTGATATTGTTCTCAACAAAGCTTTCTATGGCCCTGGAGAGTTTCAGGGTATTACTGCGCTCTATTCCAGACTGCCAAAAGGGGCTGTCTCTAAGGAGAGGGTCCGGAGGTGGTTATCTAGCCAAGAGGTTGGGTAATATGTGCAGGCACGGCCTCCTAAGGAGGTCTTTGCCCGTTTTACAGAGAATCAACCGAACAAACTCCGCCAAGCCGATCTTGTTCTCCCACGTTACAAACTCAGACGTAATACATAAAAGTATGCTTTAGACGTGGCCTCTCACTACAAAGCTGCCATACCATTGACCTCGAAGTCAACGGTATTTAGCTAGAATATACAAGAACTGGCTGACCTTTTTTCTGTAACGATGGGCGATTCTGTCGTCCAGGTCATAGCGTATCTTTGCCAGGAATTCAGGATGATTTTCTTTTTGATGCCAAAGTTGGCTAGCCTGGACTTTCTCATCTAGAACGTTTGTAGAACACACCTAAATATCATCTGGTGTAGTGCTTTACAAAGCTTTTTCGAATGTCACCCCTGTGAAATGCCTACAAAAGAGATACAACTGAACCCGGTCTGACTGGCAATACATCAACCTCATCAAAGTGTGTAGTGTTGATGTTGGTGATTTTTTGCAAATGGTTTAGGTGGAGCAAACTGACCATGACTCTCCACACACTTCACAGAGGCATCAATAATCGCTGTTCAATTGGTGTATATTTGATCCGGCCCACTCTTTCAGCATTTTCTGTGGGCCTTTTTTATCATCCCATATTGAAATCTGTCCACGGTCCCCACATCATATTACTTAACAATTTCGGCAGTCCTGGTAGTTGAGCATAATCTTCATATTCTTAGTTGAAACCTTACAGCATTTGTCAAACACTATAGCCTCAGCAAGATTGTCGAGTCGATGACTTAGGGAAATAATTTCCCACTCCTTTATCGGCTTCGTAGAGTTAAGGGATTCTAAACCAAGACGAGGGTATTCTCGTTTCGACCCAACCAGGTCGTTTTCTGGAGTGAGTAAAAGCATTTTGTGCCCAGTAAAATTTTTCACGACCCACTCCATGTTACCGCTGCCATCTTGACCAGTCAAATACATACGTGCCACAATAGCCACAGTGAGATCAGAGGGAAGCGGGGCGGTCTCGCTTGCTTGCAATTCAAGTTGCCCAGCAGGTTCGATCGTCCAAGCTTCAGCCTCAGCACGCCACTCGTATCCAGTTGCTTATGCCGCCATTGTACTTGGAATAATCCTCAATAAGTAGGTTTTTCACCTTGATGGGAACGGACTTAGTGAAGATAGCATCTATGCAAACTCGCAGGACGTTTTCTTGGGAGAAATATCTTAGCATCCTTTGGAGCCCAACATTGGTGTATGCGAGGGGGAATGTCCTCATATGAAACCACTGAGCTCTTGTTTTGCCGTCCTTATACTTGATGTAGTGGACTTTGTCGGCTTTCTCAGCTATAACATTGCAGAGATAAGTAGCTTCATTGTAGTCACGGATAATAATGCTAGAATAGTCACCATTCTTAGTGCATTTTCATGGTTCTAATGCTATAAACGACTTCGTGGACAGTGATTTTTTTCATTTCCTCAGAGTCAAGTAAATCTCTGAGCTCTGGAGTGTTGATCCATCCCTGGTTTTCGCACAGATGCTCTCCCACGCGACCGACAGTATACAAATGAGTGCTTGGATGGAACACCCAAGCGGAGAGTTGTACTACACCAATTATTGTGAGGATGTTGCTAAGTGGCACACCCTCTATTTTTGCTCGACGCATGCTCGTCTGGAACCTATACTCATGCACAAGGTTATTCGCATTACCCCTCCCATGGAAGAATTTTTGCATGCTAGATAGATTGCTTGCATATTTAAATGGTGATGTTCGCCTGTTCCTGCTGTGGTGGTTTGATTGTTCCATACTTTTAAACTCAACTTAAGCCCCTTCCAGACGCCTCTGTATTTCATAGGGGTCGGCCTTGTATCTTCCTTATCGAGCCATTTTTCGAAATGATATACTGTAGCACCATCCATAGAATGGGTGGCTTTGTGATATTCGATTTCTAGACGATTTTTTAGCTTTTTTAAATCACCCCTTGCTGTGCCCATTTCCTCTTTGAATTCTTTGCCAATGGTATTTTGCGCTGCAGTAGTCCGAATTCCTTTATTGGCTTATGAAGAATAAAGGTTGTACAAGTGGACTTGCTTGATTTTTGGGGGGTCGGAATCTCTTCCCAGGCATGGTTATTATGACAATGCACAAAGACCTTTGTGCTAGTGTTGTATTTTCCAATATTCCATAAGGTGTTACCCAGAGCATCGTCAATTTAACATTGAGGGCAGTCTCAAGAGCAAAAATGTCCTTACATGAGCAACCTATATTTGCGAGCTTTTTGTCAAAGTTTTCTTGTATTCATCGGCGTTTGGGCTTCAGCCCAGTACCTGCTTGGGTCATGTTATCCTGGAAATGGTTGACGACGTAGCAAACAAAACAGTTTGTGAATTCGTTGTGCTTTTCTGCTTCTATCATTGGCCCTGGTTTGCCCTGCTGTTGGAGAAGCGGTCAAAGCTCATAGCGAAGATATACTAGATATTTCCGGCCTTTCCTGCAAATTTGCTGATCAATACCATAAAGAGCACCAGCGCTGACCTGATCCCGACGAACAACAGTTTCCCTCTCAATGCGATTCAGACTCAGCATGTAGTTGCTCGATGTATTCATCCTTGAAGGGTTTAGACTCAGTAAGTAGTTTGTCGATGTATTCATCTATGGTTTGCTTCTCTTTGGTGGGGTATATATATCCTAATTTACCCTAGTCAGGCAAGTCTAAATGAATTTTTGGACCAATTCACACAACATACAAGCAAAGTTTCTACGCGCACGATTCTCTGTATTTATCTATTTTTGAGAACCCGTTGAGCACCACACGGCTACAAAGCAGAGTTGCATTCTTAGTCCCTACACCACATAACCTACGCAGAACTGGTGACGTTCTACCAAGACCTTGCTTCTGGCGATGTGTGCCACAATATATGTTGACACCTTTTTTTTGGCATAGTTTTAAGATAATCACATTCAACTGCCGGCATCTATTATCCGCCTACATCGTTTAGTATAACCTGGCCTGACGCATCTTTAAATGAAAACAACCAAGCTCTCAGAGCTGCGGATAGTGGAGAGAGTGTAGATTCACAATTACCAGTTATATATCTCCATAATAAAAGTTCTGTGAAGATTAATAATTGCCAAAAGTATATCTCTGTGATAAAAATTTGTCGATAACAGGGCCTAACTTAGCACGGTTCTTACGTGCTTATTAAGGGGGTTGTTTGCATTAGGATATCTTTATTTCAAAATTGACTTTGTAGGGGTTTTCCTACAATAGTTTCGTTTCTAAGAAACTTTCTTTCAAAGCGCAAACAATTTGGTTGATAGTTGATTTTGTATAGGTAGGGTAATATCCAGTATTCATTAAGTCTTTTGACCAACTGTTCCGTAATACGCACATAAGATTCTATTTTGTCTTAACTAATGAAATATTTAGATTTGTATACAATATTTGGTTAAAACGGTCCAAATTTGTTTAAATTCCAACCTTTGTAAAATAATATTTTAAATATCAACTCAGTGGTTTTTTCAAAAACTTAACTTTCAATTCAATTCCGAAGAAGAAGCTTAGTTAGTGTTTCTGGTACGAAGAAAGCCAAATCTATTCATTAATGGCCAGGAAATACAATTTTTTTTGCTTAACCATAACCCGATAGATTATTCAATTATTAATGTTTTCAGGAAATTTAAGGTTTAAGGTTCCTAAAAGATGAACTGAAAATAAACTACCAATCAAAATTGCAAATATTACCCATTTTAGTGATATTCTGCAAATAGCCTTGTCTGTGATACTCAATAAACGCATCAAGCTATTTTTGAAGGCCAATCTGGTTGGAAAGTTGAAAGTTGATTTAGCTGGTGAATCAAATGAATATAGAGTTTTAGGAAAGATTTGATTTTTTAAGCTTAGACCACTTAGAAGAGAAGAAATAGGGTGTTAGAGGAGTGCTATCAGTTATGGGATTAACAAGGTTCCTTTAGGAGTGGTTGAACAGAAACTTTTAAGAGTGCTACTTGCTATGGGAGGAATAAAAATCCTTTCTCTTGAAAAATTTTGTATTTTAAAATGTTATAACATTTATGTATTTTTCTCTTGCAGGATACATTGGCATCATTAAGGATGCAACTGATTCCTTGGCTCGTGTGGAGCTACATACAAATTGTAAAACTATTTCTGTGGATAGAACCAGATTAAAATTAGTCAGGTATTGTCTTTGTATATTATATGTGTCATCTCTGGAATATTTATGATGTTACACATCTGTCTTGTCTTCATACAGTTTAAGTTTGTAAGATAAGTGCCACGGAATATTGAAAACTGGAGAATCCTGTTGTGTGTTGTAAAGTCCAGGTTGAATAATTAAAAACTTGAAATCTTTTATTTTAAAATAAGCTTCCTCTTAAAAAAATTGAACATCCCTTCCTAATCATTAAAATATATCATTTTCATTAAATGACATCAAAATTTTTCAACTTTAATCTGTTATCATTTGTTTCAGTGGGCAAAATAAGAATGGCGCTGCTATATCTGATGGGCATACATCATTTTATGGACCAGGACAGACTCCATTATATGGTAATCAAACACCTATGCATGGTTCTCATACACCAATGTATGGAAATCAAACACCAATGCATGAAGGTAGGTGGCCTCACAACTTGCACCTCAATCACCAATTAAGCAGAAAGTAATAACATATATGTCAATTTAATCTCTCCACAATTCTTGTATATCCTGAACTTTTTACATATTTAAACCATACAATCTGTCTGATCAAATTTTAGCTTGAAGCGTTACAAAATAAATTAGTATAAAGAGTAAAAGTTATGTCTTATTTCACAGGTTTTGTAAATTTCTATAAGTTAACTTTCTATGGTTAACTTTCTATGTACTATAACTTTAGTTTAAAAGTATTTTTGTGAAACAGTCAGGAAAAAATATATTTTTTAGACATTCGAGTAAAAAAATTTTAAAACTTTTCAAGGCAAAAGTCAGGAAAAAGATATAAGCTTTATCTGGCTAATGGGAAAAAGAGGGTTCTGAAGTCTCTGCTTATCCTGTTCACACAGCTAATATAACTTTTTGGTAAGAACCTTGCATACAATAATATGCTTAGCCTAAAATATACCTCATTTAAATAAAATATTTTTCATGCATATTTAAATTTAGAAGAAGAAAATCGTGAATAGACAAATAATTTTAAAATTTTCTTTTCTTTATCGATTCTGGTTAATTTTGAAACAAGCCCAGTTTCAACGGAAATATTAGACATATTTCTTACTCAACAGTCCATCTTTTAAAAAGATTCATGGACTTTTTCTTAAATACAGTTTGGGCTATTTGTGGGATCCTTTTTTTCTGTCCTTTTTTTGAAATAAATGTAAACAGCTCTGACTCTTCTTGTAACTTCATTCTTATCCAGATATTAAGAACATATTAGCCCATATTTATCTATTTTCCAATCTGTTTTGAGATAAATCAAACCATGTGAACAAGGCTCACAAATTAAATTGCACAATTCAGCTCCATGCGAAATAAATCATGCTATTACCTGTTGATATGCTTTTTGCTAAAGTTATAACTTGACGCTTGCTAAGAACGCTTTTTTTGTGTGATTGCTGACTTTTGATATTATACAAGAAGGCTTAAAACGCTTTCTTAACTTCCGGACATTTTCAAATTTCACAGCAAATGCTGATGATGTTTTTCATTAAAATGGTTATCAGGAAAGTTATATACACACATTTATATATATATATATATATAATATATATAATATATATATATATACTAAATCCAGTTGTTATTTCTTTGTCATCATTTCTCAATAATATATATATATATATATGTGTGTGTGTATTTTTTTTCTTTTGAAACATCATGTTAAATGGCCCAATGGAGTAATTAGTAATAATCGTTTATTGATTTTATCGTTTTTAGAGTGCCTTGGTAAGGTTTTTAAAAATGGCAATGTTGATTAAGAAATTAACAGACTTCAACATTCAATATGAATTATCCAAGTTAGAAAAAAACTATAATTCTTCGTCTTAGGTAGTAGAACACCAAACTATGGTTCACGTACACCAAGTCATGACCCTTCTCGTACACCATCACGCGATCAGGGTGCACGTACACCCTCTCACGTGGGTATTGGCGGTGCATGGGACCCAACCCAACCAAACACACCTGCAAGACCTAATGATGAATTTGATTACAATTTTGATGGGGTTGCGCCATCACCAGTAAATTCTTGTTTTTTTATTTTCTTTATTTTTTTTTTTTCAAAGTTTACCCCATTAAATTTTTGCATAAAATTTCACATTTTGTTGACTGTGGAGTTAACTAGCAAAATTTGCCCCATATCATAGATATTTCATTTACATGTTGAAAAATCATTAACATTACTTCTGCTTTTATAATTTTTTTTCTGTGTTTACAGCTTGTTAATTCTTTAGGGTTTTGGTCACACTCCCAGTCCACAGACACCATCACATGGTGGGTTTACTGCCCCATACACACCAGGAACACCGATGTCAAATGTTTTTGGTGGTGACTCATCGTACTCACCCATGCATACTCCTTCACCAATTATTGGAAATCCTCTAACACCTGGTGCTGGGTTAGGACCAATGTCACCTGCTTACACGCCACAGACACCTATGAATAACTATGACGATGGTAAGTTTCGTTATAGCACTTTAAAACTGAAAGCAACCCTCTTGATTAGAGATTTTTTGAACAGATGTCTCAGGCGAGAGGGTTTTCAATTTGGATGGTTTGAATGGTTTGAATGGATGCCTCTAAATAATAATTTAAAAAAATTTTTTTTTTTTGGCTTTCCCATCGATAATTAAGAAAGGAGCCCTCAAACTTAACATTCATCTTACATTTTTCTATACAAAGGAACGGGTCTATACTGTTCAGAAATATTGAATATTACTTTGAAAAAAGATTTGGTTCATCCAAAATTAAAAGTTATGGCTATAACTCGCCTAAATGTTCTTCAAATTTTGTTTGTGAGTCTGAACAAGCAACTTTTGTACCTGAAAAGGGATTAATTTTATAAATTTGAGATGATTAATGTAGTCCACATGCCTGCCTCTTAATGGAAGACATAGTGATTATCTCTCAGTAGCATCAGCGCGCCTGAGTCAAACTTTTTTTGAAATTTTAAAAAATTTTATTTTTGAAATCAAATCTGTGCTTTTGAAAACTTATTTCTCACAATATCTAAAAAGTCTAAATTTTACTTTTGGACCGGAACTTTATATACATCCTTCAGTGTTATCGTCATTCTCCTTTTTTATCGATCATTTAGATCAAGATCAGTCTCGAAACTTCACCATTGACATCATGGTAAAAATTAACAATGATTATCACGTAAGTTTCGTTTTTTGCTTATTTATTTTAGACTGCAGTGTATCCCACAGGCTCATATCTACTCACACCTTTTTGTCTTTTAAATTTTTCACTACCTGTAATTTTGGATTCATGAATTTTTGCGTTAATGAAAGTGAAAGTGAAAGATAAAAATGTGATGAAAAATTTTATACAGTGCGCTTTAGGTGTGACTTTGGTTTTTTCTAGAAAAACTATATTAATTTATTAATATATATATATGTATATATATATATTTATATATATATATATATGTGT
>JAUZNK010002570.1:0-11390 GCA_035046665.1 Euphysa ruthae | reverse complement strand
AATCATATGTTACAAATTTCAATAGCTCCATAAATATGATTTCTTAAAACAGTTTTTAAGTTCGATAGGATGTGAATCAGAAAAAGTTTCGATAAATTTCGGTTTAAACAATGAGCCATATAGCGAATAAAGAAAAAAGCATGGTTGAAATATATTTGACCCTTGCTTAGTTGAAATGTTTTAGTTCAACCAATATTTTTTATCCGTCATGCATCATACCAATACTTTTACCCGTCATGCATCATACCAATACTTTTCGATATTTCGCATATGATGTATTTCGCGAGCGTCTTATTGGAATTACAAACAATAAATCCCACAAAAAATCTCATAAACTAAATTTTGCGATAGAATAATTTTTATTACCAACAATTGTATGAAATATCTACAAAAATAATCATATGTTACAAATTTCAATAGCTCCATAAATATGATTTCTTAAAACAGTTTTTAAGTTCGATAGGATGTGAATGCATGCATTCACATGATGATGTATAAATTGTATTGTTTACCAACGGTAAGTATTGAAATTGGTCAAAATTGTTTCTTAGTCCTGAGTTCTCATAAATTTTAAATACTTTTCGATCTGCTTCTATCTGTCTCGAATGCATAAATTCCGTTTTCATTCCTTTAAAACATGAATTTTCTGCAATATATTTGCTGTTTGAGTTGTTTGAGTCTAATATATCTTCAATGTTAAAGGATTTAACTTTTTTGTAAGAAATGTTTTTTTTTGTTTTTTCTGACGAATTAAAATCAATAT
The DNA here is from genome assembly GCA_035046665.1 of Euphysa ruthae. NCBI lineage: Eukaryota > Metazoa > Cnidaria > Hydrozoa > Anthoathecata > Corymorphidae > Euphysa > Euphysa ruthae. The sequence continues at coordinate 10,627 of JAUZNK010002570.1, read as the reverse complement.
TTGAAACAACTTTCGTTTTGGGATTCATAGTTTGGAACTCATTAGCTGAAGTAAATCTTCGCTTACGCCTTAAAAAACTTCCGTCATTAAACATTTCAAAGCAGTCTTTATGCATTGTCCAATAATTACCCTTGCCACCCTTCTCAGATGTTTTTGATACTTTAACAAAGCAGTCATTGAATGATAAGTTGTGACGTAAAGAATTTTGCCATTTGTTTCCAGTCTTCCGGTAGAAAGGAAATGTTTCCATTATGAACTTGTAAATATCACTCAATGTCATCATTCTATATGGAGTGCTATGAATAGCCATGGCGCACAGAGCTACATAGCTATACGCTGGTTTATCTTCACCATAAGTTGCCTTTTTTGGCCGAGGCATGATTTAAAACTATAGAACAATGTGTGATGAAACTATCGAATTGAATGATTGTTTGACCTAGCTCCGAATTTATATTAACTAGCGACTATTGTTTGTTTATGTTCGCTCTAGGCAGTCTCTTTCACTAATCTTTTCTTCGAATATTTTTAATAATACTTGACACTTATCGGCATGGGATAATCAACAAAAAAGCAGGATATTTAATAAAACTTTATTGAAATATTTGTCTAGTTAAAGTTTCACCAATCCGTACATCTTTTTTGTTTATTTTGTTCAATCATTCTGATTAAAATTAATTACAAAATCTGTCTATTTATGAACAGTAGTTGGCTTCTCTTTAAATTTCTATTGATAAAAATTATTTCAAAAGCGACAAATAATAGAAAGAAGTTTACTTTAGAAGGAAGAAGAGTAAACAAGTATATAAAATAGTAGGATGCGTTAAATCCTTATTGGTTCCTCCTGTTTAAGAGGATTAATCTTGTGTTCTATAATCAAATTTACGATAAATTATTTTTTTTAATCCGAAATTAGTGTTTTAAACTACTCTCCTTAAAAATTAACGTATTGTGTATGTATGTCTATGAAATCATTGCGAAAGCAAAAAAGTGAATGTAGCGAGCTTTGCAGCTGGAACTCATTTGGCAACAACGCAAAAAAATCTCTATAGTATGAAGGGTTTTTTTTTATTTTGCTGACTCTGCAGATTTTTGAGCCAAAAAATTTTGTTTTCTATAAACTGCTTTACTTTTCCAATAGATCAAAACTAAATCAAAAGTAATTTCAATACTGTCCAAAGAAAATTTATTTCTATTTAGCTACAGCTTTATTGTATACTAATCACTGGCAACATAAGAAAATTTGTTGTTTGTTGAATTCTGCTGCAGTTTTCTTCTATCATGACTTACCATATACCATTTATAACTTTGGCTTGCTGTAAAACTTGCATTGCTTTTGCTAACATTTATATATTGATTACCCTCAGCTTGGAAATTAAAAGTAAAGAAACAAGCAAAAAAAATTTATAACAAGTTGATTTATAACGAGGATAAATATTGCAGATTTATACTTGAAAAGCTTCCGGTAAATATACTACTAGGTCTAGCCAACTTCGCACATCTATAGTAAAAAGTTATTATGAAAAGTTCATTGTCACGTACCGCTCTCCTCATCTCTGGAACAAACTTCCAAATTAAATTTCAGACAATAATGATCTAAGTTTTATTTCTTTTAAAAATTAAATATCAAAGATATTGGTGACATTTTTATTTTTTTCTAACAAAGCCCATAATCAAATCATAAAATCAATAAAATTTTTTTGCTTCATTTTTTATATCCGCTTTAATAGAGCATAAAATACATATTTTTTTAGAAACAAAGAAACTCGTTCTTTGTTTCTAAAAGTTAACGGTTCTTGATGATAACACCTTTAGAGGTCATCAGCGAGTTTCCCGTACTTTATAAGTAAATTAAAAGTACTGAGCAAGATTTAGCAGATTACAGTTACTATTTTTATGATTTATATTAAACATCTTTATATATTTTACATTTTTACTTGATGTACATTTACGAGTTTGTAATTTACTTTTTTTAAAAAAGTTAGAAATACATTTATCTTTCTAGCTATAATTGTTCAATCAACCGCGCTGGTTTGGCAATGAAATAAATCAATGAATGAATTTATTTAAGAATTATTATCAAAAACATTTCGCTCAAAAAGTACGCATTTTTTTTATTAACACGCCTTTATTTTGCTTTAAGAAATTGATAAAATGGTACAGCAAGACATAACGCAGGAAAATAAAAATAAGATATTCACAGTTTTTTTTTTATCCTAGTAATTTGCCCTCAGCGACGGAAATAAGAGGAATATCATATTTAAAGCAAAATATTTAACAGAAATTAATTCTCTATAAAAACCTTCTGAATCCGCCTACCATAGAAATTTCGCCTTAAATTTTGGTAATACGCTTAATCCTACATAATCCTTCTTGCACGACGATGAGTACAAAATTATAAACTTTACATTTTTTTACATATCAGCCACTGAACAGGGCCTTTTTTTTGGGATATGAAATTGACAATGACAAACGGAAGCTTGTAAAAAAGTTTGGCCTCTGCTAAGTTGAAATATTTCATTTGATAAAAAGAAATTTACAAATGCATACTAATCGTATAATTTGTTGATCAATATATTGACATTTTTATAATTTGTAACAGTGAAGTAAAATTATTTCCGGATTTTCTTCTTTTCACATATTGGTTCAATTGTAACAACTTAAAACTAAAACATTACTTCCAAATTGGTTTTTGTTACATATATAATCTGTTCAACGTTCGTTAAAGTAATGATTTTGACTCATTCTTTAGAATTGGAGCTTTACACATAGCTACCGAGTTCTAATCTACAAATTATCACCTCAGCTAGATATTTCTAACAAAAATAACAATATCTAATATGTTAAAATAAAGTGCCGGTCGCAAAATTTCACAAGGGGCACTGTTGCGCTGGATTTCTTATTTCACATAACTAAAACTTTCAATAAGACTAAAGCTAATAAATAAATTTATGGAGGGTAAGAATCTCGAAAACGTTAAATAAATGCTATGACATACAAAATATCAGTAATAGGATCATAGAATATGACAAAGCACTTGAGAACAATTTTAGGGGTGAAGATATTAACTTCATTTACGATGTTTTTTTTATTAGTACTACTTAACCATTCTCTATGAATAAGTTTTATAAGAATATAGAAATATGAAATAAGAAAATTTCATATTTCATATTTCATCAAAACATTTCTTATTCGAGTGTGCTGTATTATATCAGTGCTCACATTTCAAAAATTATAGCGGTGCAGTCTTCTAATCGAAAACTTACTCTCGTAAATCTTTTAAACAAATAAAAGGCTTTAAAAGAAATTGATGCAGGCCAAAGCAGGACAGCTACAGCAAAAACATCTGGTGTTGCTAAAAACACAGTTTCGAACTGGTTAAAAGAGATATCTGAAATATTTGAAACAGTTGAACGAAAAAATGCCTCTAAAAAGAGGAAAACAGTAAAAACTGCGACATACGAGAAGTTGGACTCTGCCGTTTATAAATGGCTAAAAATTGCAAAATAAAGTAATATTCCTATCAGCTGTAGTATATTTAATGAAAAAGCTCTGCAGTTTGCAAAATCATTAGAACACAACGACTATCATGCTTCTGATGGATGGTTGGTCGTGGAAAAAAGGATTCAATGTCAGTTTCTAAACTGTTTCAGGTAACTAAATACCTGCAATCTGTACATTACAGCCTTTGAAAGTCGTTCGTTCAAAATTTTTATAAAACGATCTTGAACTGAAAAATATAACTTTCAAGTCACTTTTATGCCTTTCCCATCTCCTTGATAAATGGCTTTGCCAGCAATTTCGATGGAGCAAGTGTTTGAGTTACAGGCTCGAAGAAAGTAGAAAATAATTTATGGAAATCTTCCCGTGTTTTCTTTTAGAAGATGTCCGACCAAACAGTCATTTTTCATGACTGCAGCAGCAAATTTGTCTAAACTTGTCTCCGCAACCGCTTTTAACATTTCAATCTTCACTGGCGTCCAACGATCTTTATACTCATGACACCCCATAACATAAAACGTGAATTCAAATTTAAAATTATTTGAAGCTCGTTTTGCTCAATTATTTTTTGTGATGTATTTATCGTATCCATTTGATCTCCCATAGAATTCTATTCACAACAAAATAGTTCTTTTTAACGAGTTAAAATTATTTTAAGCAAAACATTCGATTCGAATTCGAATATTCTGCTCCTGATTGTGATGTGAATCCCAGATAGAGAGAAAAAACGACATTTCTGTTAATAAAGTTGTAGCTATTATTTTAGGTGAGGTTGAAATGACAGCACCTTTGTTTGAGACAAGGTTGCCCACAATATTAGCAAATAATTCGCTTGCTGACATCTACAACGTTGATGAATTTTGGTTATTTTACCAGGCATTACCAAGTAAGACAATGCGCTTCAAGAATGAGATATGTGTTGGTGGGAAGTATAATAAGCAGAGGTTAAGCTCTCGGTGAAAAGCTACATATGTTTATATTTGTCAAAGCACGTAAACCAAGATGGTTCAAAATTTTGAAACACTATCCTTGCCGCTACAGAGAACAAAAAAAAATTGGATGGAAAGTGATTTGATTGAGGATTGCGTTCGTGAAAAGAATAAGAAGTTTGAGTACCAAAACCGAAAAATCTTATAGATATAAAATAACTTCCATGCTCTTCCTAGAATTGGTGGTTTAAAAGCGCTTTCTGCCTCCAAATGCTACATCTATAACGCAACCAATGGATCAAGATGTTATTCGATCACTAAGACCCAAGTACCGTTCCCGAATGATTTAGCAAATTATCAAAGCAATTGATGCAAACAAAGCTATTTTTAAATTGGATGTATTAGATGTCATGAAAATGCTTGTCGTTTGTTGGGAGGGTGTAATTCAAGAAACAATCAAAAATTGTTTCGCTAAATCTCAAATTTCACCTCAAGACCAAGCAAGCGCACAAAAACGAACTAGAAGACCCGTTCATTGAATTGAGAAGAAATATGAAAAAATTGAAATCTCTCGACGTTGAAGATTTTCTTGAAGAACTGCTTTTTTCAAAAGAATTTGAAAATTTTTGATGATACCGTTGCTGCAACAGAGCCTGTTTTATCTGATGAGTCAATCCTTATATTGGTACGTGAAATAATCAATGCCTGGAAAAGCTTACATCAATACAATTTTTTTTTCGGTCCCATAGAGGCTCCATGGTGGTTCCATTTATCTAGCGGCAACTGTAATAAATCTATCAGTGAATTGAAATTTAATGCTATATTTATTGAATATGATTCTGGGTATTAAAGAATATTTTCTACTGGTACTACTTTGAATGGAAGAGTGATTGGTCCTAAATTCTCAATTCATGTAATTTAATAATAATTCACCAGCGATCATAATATACCAGTGATTAATATACAATAAAGGTGTATTGAAATTACTTTTGATCTATTGGAAAAATAATTTATACAAAAAAAAAATGACTTTAGGGTATATCGCATACATAGTGAAATAATAATATTGTTTTTGATTAAAAATATATTTCAATTTAAAATGAATTTAAATTAAACTTAAAGTAAGAAACACCCTCCTTATTTTAAGACACGAAAATAAATATTAAAACAATTTGATGTTTACGTTCGAATGGAATGTTAATGATTGTTGTGTTAAACGTTTCTGTGGACAGTATTGAAATCAATTTTGATTTGATTCTGATTTGGTAACTAATAACAAATATATTATATCTTATTGTCTCGATTGAATTACTCGCTATTGTTCAAATATTATTTAAAAATGCGGAGGCGAGACAATAATGTCTCGATTGATTTATTCCCTATTATTCAAATATTATAAATAAAAAAAGGGAAGGCGAGATAAAATATAAAAAAATAGTCTCGAATTATGGCCCGAATTTAGGACAGAACATTAAACCGAATTTTGACTCAAAATTCAGCGAAGTCGGCAAAAAGAAACCTTCCTGACTATATAGAAAATTTTTCTTTGTTTTAAAATAAGCTCCAGCTGCAAAGTTCGCTTCGGTCGTTTTTTCGCTTTCACAATAATTCAAATTTGCCATATAAAATGAAGTCCAGCAAAATTATGTGACAAAATTCTTAATGGACTATGAAAACATTTCGTCAAAATTCTTTCCTTTAAGGTATAAATTCCATATACATTAGGTCTTCATATTATGTTCAAGGGGTTAAGAAAATTTTAACTAGATTAATGTTTGAAATTTATCATAGTTTTTAGCTGCTTTTATTTTATTGCAAAGAGTATTCCATATAAATAGACCTTTTGATGAGAGACGATTTTTTTCTACCGTTAATTTTCTGGTTTTCTGCGTCCAACCTTTAAGCGCTGCTTCGCAGTGATGTTCTTCAATTTTCAGTAACTTTAAATATTTAGAACATTAAATTCAAATTGGGTTTAATACTAAATTTAAATGGATGAGCTGCAATGCTATGAATTACCCTTATATCAACAGATGAAAAAAAAATCGGCTATTCTATTGTGAATAATATGCTCCGAGCTCCAGAAGTTGGTATGAGACAGTTTAAAACACTCATCGAAGAGAGACTAAATAGAGGCAGATTCAGCTTCTTTTCTCCGATTAAGAAAAACAAACTGCAAATGGCATCGAAAAAAAAAGAAAGAGACACCAAAAGCAGTAGAAATATTAAAAAAAGATAGCCAAGCATTTTGGATGATTGTTTCAAATCCTTTGAAAGAAGCACTCCAATACCCGATATCGTCAGTACCGTTAGCTGCTGCGTCATCTGAGGGTTATCTTCGTCAATCAGAGAAAGCGTCTCAATGAAATTCGATATCAAAAATAATGCCAAATAAAGCAGCTTGATTGGTGGACGGAATGTCAGCTGTACAGAAGCTAAAGTTACGGCAAATAGATCGAAAGTTTAATATGTTTCATCACACCTCCTACTAAACCTCTTTAACAGAAGCATCTTTAACAGGTTTAACTAATGATACCTACAACAAAAGCAATGCAATGAGCAGCACACATATACGAAGAGGAGAAGATCATCAAGCGGTTTACGTAGATGGTTTCCAAGAGACATGTCATCAGGAACGAAGTGGCATGAATCTTTTTGAAAAGCTGATAACAAGAAGCAGTTGCTAGAACTCATCAAAAAATTCTTGTTCTAGGTGAACAGAAGCCGACTTTTCCAAACATCACTTTTCAATTGGCGGTAAGATACACAAACTCCATGAGATTAGTGACAAAGAAGATGACTGTAACCACGAGAAGGCAGATACAAGGCTTCTCCTTATGGCTCTGCAAGTACAGAATGATGTTATCATTGTGGCGAAAGATACAGATTTATTGGTGTTATTATTCTGGGCTTAAAAAATATACAATGTTATTCACAAATTGTACTTTAACTAAGACCCAAAAAAAATATTCAGACATCGGTGTCATCTGAAAATTCTTTGAAAAGGATATCTGCATAGTGATACCTAAATCTCACGGAATCTACGGCTGTGATACCACTTCGTATTTTGATCAGGATTCAAAAAGCTTCTCGCCGACAAAACAAGTCTACTGTTGTTAAAATCACTTGCTAAAGAAAGGGAGCTGTCATCAAATGAAATTCAAAAACTACAAGAGTTTATACAAACTGTTATTTACTCCAGTACAGCTGAAAAAGTTTATGTAGATCAAGGATCTACATAACTTTTTGGTTATGGATCCGTTTCCAAGGATCCGTTTGTACAAAAAAGCGGTGATGTGAAGCTTCTCAAGTTTTTTTGGCGAAAAGATTCCACCATAAGCAAAAAAATTACAGAGAGCAGCAAAAGATAAAAACGAGACTGGTTATGTATAAAGCAGTTCAGAATAGCAGCTTCCTGGAAAAAGAGCAAGGAGACAATTTCGAAATGTGGTTCAGAGAATAGAATAGCATGCTCACGACAGCGGAGATGTAGGTGACATTGATTCGAACGCGGATACAAACATTATTATTTACACTACTGCACAATGGGGTATTTTAGATAGTATTCCTTCAGATTGTTTTTTCAAAGTTAAAAAACGAAAAAATGAAACATAATTTTTTACTTTTTTACATTTTGAACAAAAATAATACTTTAGAGACGCGAAAAACCTAGATTTTAAGAATGCAGGTGGTCATGGAATAAATTAAAGTATTATTTTCATCATCTTTAAAAACTATATATATATATATATTACTAGAATACTAGGAGAATGGTATGTAAATGATATGTATATATGTAATGGTATGTAAAATGGTATGTGGTATGTAAATTTTGTCATTGATTGAAGAAAATATCTGCTCTGTAAAAGTTTATTTTACGAGAGAACGAATTTGACGCTACCCCATGGTTTTAGAAAATTTAATGGCCCATATGTCAATTGTACTAAATAATTAATTAACGATTGTAAACGCTTTTTATAATTAATTAGCTTATTATATTCCTAATAATTTTTAATCCTATGAAAAATTTATTATCATAAATTTATATAATACTTATATTAATTCATTTATTTATGTAATCGATTTGAGCAAGGCTGACACCACGCTTAAATACTTTATCCAACTTAATTCCCGAATCTGACCGCCGATGTATGAGTACAACCCATAATTACCACCTTTTAAAAGGCTATGGTATTTTCATCAAAATTTATTCTTCATTTATAATTATTATTTGACTTTAACAAAGAACTTTGATTATAAGTAAAAAAGCTACATAACGTTTAAGACTTTTAAAGCTAATAAATCCTTACCTCAACAAAGATGCTTGTAAAAAAAACTTTTGAATCAATAGTTGTTTCCTTACTAGCTTATAACTCTACTATAAACGCCATACTTACAAACACGCAGTTGCATGAACTAAAGTCGATAAATCGGCGTGCAAATGTTCTCAATGGCCATAGTAGTGAAAAACAAATACAAGACATTGTAAATTGTGATGGTTGAATTGGAGTTAAAATGTGCCTTCAAAACAAGACGTGTAGTAACTTTCATGATTACTTCACTATGAACAATCATAAAAAATCCACCAGAAATCAGAACAGTTCAATATATATCTCAAAAGTTAAACTATAGGTCGCAAGAAAAGGATATAGAAAAATAGAAGATACAGAAAAATAGAAGATCTCAATGAGTTTATCAGAATGACGCAAAAAAAAAAAAAAAATAAATAAAAAAACGCAAAATATGCACTTTTTGCTAACAGGTATTTTTACTTAAAATAAATATTTCTTTCTTATGTATTAAATTTATACCAATTATTCGAAAGATCACAATTGGTGGCCAAATTCATGGGTATATAACTTCGTAATGGGGGCGTGTGCTATTTGATCCCCAATCAAAGCACAAGACACGTTTTGTGCTTATTAGGGCTCGTCAATTATGCATTTCGATCGAAAAAAAAAACTAAGCCAAGAATTAAATGGAAAAGTTTTGCTCATTCTTCGCCAATCAAGTGAAGTTATTACAAACTTCATAACAATCATCCCGAACGTGATAATGTACGCTTTTTGTTGAGGTGCAGTCAAATATGTAATTTCTAGCAAAATCTAAAAATGTTTTAACAATATATTAATGCAATTCCATGGTATATCGTTAACGAAATAGCCAAAATATTGTGATATAGAGCGCTTCTAGTTGGAGGAAATTGGTTTTACATATATTATGCATCAACTTTTTAGTGAATCTTTTGCGATAAAAGATCATTTTGCTGAAATTTATGGAAGGACCAATAGCGTTGAATTAATTCTTTATTAAGCTAACTTTTGATCTAAAATCAGTCGCTTTCTGCAAGGCTGATAGTACCTACTAGGCAGAAAGTTAAAACAAGAGATAAAATATTATAGATTATGATCCGAAGCAAAGTAATCACAAAGCAGAGAGTTCTATAAGAGCGAGTAGTACCTGAGAAGATCTTGGTGAATAAAAGTTTTGAATTTAGGGACCTTTACAGTTAAAGGATGAGTAGCAGATGAAAACCTTTTGGTCCTTGAGAAAGTTTTAAGTGATGGTGTTACACCTTTCAAATCATCAGAACATTTTTCATGCAACTACCTATAGAGCAGTGACAACGAGGCTAAATTTCTGCGATGAAAAATTGATTCTAAAATCGGTGAATAATGTAGACATACAACAAAGGCTCCGACTCAAAGGTGGCAGAAATATTCAATACATGGTCGATGGGTAGCTTTTTACAGGACTCCCTGCCTAACTTTTTTATGACATTATGCACAAAATTTTTTTATGCTTTCACGACTCATTTCATGCCAATTTCATGTATTAAAATCGCGATAGAACATTATTCGATTCTAAGAGAGAAATAGAGGATAGACAACGTTTACATGAACATATTCAGACATGTTAAAGCAGCTGTCACTGTATAACTCATTGCATTTACTTGGAAAATGAAAATGAAACAAATAAAAACATTCCAAAGAATTTAGCAGCTCATTTCTAAAATGTTAAATGAATTTAACAACAATTTCGACATATCCTCTTATTCCAGATACTCTGTGGTATTAACTATTATTTCAAAAATATTTGTGTTTGTCAAATCAGGCATTAATAATTAAAGAGATAAAACGCATGTCATGAGTTATAAAATTTTATTGAGCGACTTTTCAGGAGTCATGCTGCTCCTATCA
>JAUZNK010002569.1:0-11390 GCA_035046665.1 Euphysa ruthae | reverse complement strand
ACCAGTAGTTATAATGTACAATATGTGCATGTGATTGTAGATCAGTAGTTCTTTAATCCGGAATGGATTATCTATTAGACAATCAAATAAATTCAGTTTGATACCATTACTAGATTGTATCACAATTTATTTATTATCTTAAGAGTAAATATCTATAAAAATATAAGTTTACTTTCTTATTTCAGCATATTTGTCTTTGTCGGTCTTCTCCTAAAAAAGGTAGACACAAAAAATTAAATAGATAAGAACGTCTCAGTAAAACTTTGTGGAAATTTTGCTAAAAAATTTATTCCCAATAGACACAAGAATATAAAGTATTAGAAAGAAAATTTTTACTCAATGAGATTTTCCGCTTACCTTTTGTTTGTTTGCTAAAAATTACCTGTTCTCTGAATAATGTGCATGTAGCCATAATGGTTAAATTATTTATTCTATGGTTAAATAACTTTTAAGCTAAATTTTAAAAAGATTCATTGCCTCAATGTTTAGAGATTTTCCTTAGCATGGACAACGGCAGTTTTATTGATTTAAAATTTTTTTTTAAATTCAGCCCTTGGTTTTACGCCCAGAGAAAATATTGAAACAAATTTTAAAGAAATCTGTTGACAGTAAAAAATATATATATTACACCAAAACTTATATTTGCTACATTTCATCCATTACCGGATCAGCCTGAGTTCTCCCTGCGGTCAAAATAATCCTGATGCTCAATTTGAGTAGGTTTCACCACAGCATTCGAAAATTAACTCAGATGAACAATGATCTCATTTGATTTTTATATAAGAATTTGAGACCAATCTTTAGATTTTAAAGAAAACACAAAGTTATTCATTCCTCAGTGAGTTTTTTCAGTGTGTACAGTAATCAACAATATTCTGAGAAAGCCATTTAATTAGGTACTACAGTTTTAAATGGTGTAATAACATTTTAAACTAAAAAACATTCAAATTATTATAAATTAAATATTATATAAATTTTATTATTTGCTTGAGGTTAAATGGCGGCTTTACAGAAATTTTCATCAAACTTATAACTTTACTGTGAATAAAAAAAAAAAAAAAAAAAAAAAAAAAACATGTTCTTTACCACTTCTGTGATCCAAAAATTTTAGTAGAAAGGTTAAAAAATAAACTCACCTTTCACCTACCTGTGTAGGATTTTCCATTTCTATTGTGTCGAAAAGACAGCTAGGAATTTGTCACACAGACAGCAAAATATTCCAAAAATGAAAAACGGCATCTATAAAGCTATTTCAAGATTTTAGATGAAAAAATTTTATGAAAAGAAGAGAAAGTGTTTTTTAGAACGTTTTTTTTATTTTTTAAATCTTTGAGATTTCAGACCTATTCCAAAAATAAACACAAGAAATTTTATTATTTCTCAGTTTTTATTTGCATGATTTTGATGGCAACATACCTTTAATGATATTTGTTTTATACAATTTTATCATATAAAAATTCATGTAAAATGAAAAACGTGTTTGAAATTTTTTTAAGAATGTGTGACCATTATATTTTATTTACTTATATAACTACACATTTATAATTAACTAATTGAAATATGAAAATTATGTAAATAAATAAGTACACAGCCTTTTGCTATGTTATCCCCATTAAAATCGTCAAGATATTTTACTACAGTTGTTGAAATAGCTAAACAGAGTGATAATCAAACTGTTTGACAAAGAAAATTCCTGACGAGTGAAATTGGAAATTTATTTAGTTGGAAAATATTTAAACTAAGGACCAGTAGAGTATTCTTGATATCGTTTGTCCTAAACTGCTTCTCCTAATATATAATTAACCTAGGATTCTCTGGAAATATTATATTGGAAGCACAAATTTATTTCATTTTCATAATTATACCCCTGATTAGCTCTTTTGAGAACAAGCAACAGAAAATCGTTCGCACGGGAACGATGGATTCCTAATTGGACTATGGTGGAAAATCGGTTTAATACTACAGATATGTTACTGATAGATATACCAAGCTATTTCAGCCCTCAAAATTCACCTAGGCTATCGGCAATTGTCAAGGTGATTATTAATAGCCAATTTGCCAAGGTGGTTTTTTTTTCGGCCATTTTGTTTTGCAATGTTTTGAAACTTCCACAACAACAGAATCATTTCTAAATCTACAGAACTACCAAACTTTTTTGAAACAAAATTTTGAAACAGAAAATTCAATAAAATTGGTCTCCAGTCCATAAGTTAGAAGTCGTTTACTGGTTGAAAATCACCTTCAAAGTGAAGGCGTGTGCAACCCGGACTTGTCCAGGACTGGGAAATTTTATTTACATAGTAGATGAGTAAACACAGTTTGTTCTTGCAAGATGCTCTTGATTATGTGCCAAATGATGATGGAAGTGATATTGATTCTAGTCATGGAGGCCTTGATAGCGAAGATGAAGAAGAAGTTGATGTAAAAATTAAGTTTTTATGTTCTTCTTTGCCAAAGTCTTTACGCTGAAATTTTAAAGTATTTATCAGGAATACCTGTTGCCATTGTTATAGCAGTATCTCAAGAACTAGTCATGTTGCAGAACTGCATGAAGTCAATTTATGGTAACATTAGGACGGAAAAAAAAGGAGCTTTTGAAATCTAAATTATTTGAATTTTTTGAAAAATTCCTGCAGCTAAAGCACCATTATGGATTTTCTGGTGAATTTTTTTTTTTGAAATTTTAATTTCCAAATCAGTAATTAATAAGCTTTTTATTAAGGGGTCAATTATCAAGAGATGACAAACCAATTTGAAGATGCAAACTTTTTGTTAAAGGACCTAATTTATGGTAAAGATCTCATGGTCTGGGAAGAGTTAAAGCAACCAAATCATTAGTTCACAACACAAGTACATTGTTAAGAAAATAATATTAGGGGTAAATTTGAGTGGTGATATTGCTGTAATGTTTTGATTATTTTTTTCGTATATAATTGAAATAGATTAGGAATTTTATAGATCATTTTCATATTTAGAATATTATTTTGACAATACGACAATGTTTACTAGCAATCTGGGTGAATAAACTTACATACAACAAAAGAATCCTATCCAGTGTTTCTTGCAGTTTACGCCTTTTATCTTCAACAACCTTCTCATTGACCTCGTCTTCAAGCGTTTCGATCTCTTAAAAAAAATTTTATTACTATGTATTTAGAAAGTTAAAATGTCTAAATTGTAGAAGGTTTGTACATTTTTTCCTCAGTTAAGCAAACAACCTTGAATAAATGCTTCCTCCTCTCAAAAGTATATTCTTTTCAAACCTTCAAAAATATATTAATAGCAGTAATAGACAATGCCATTAGAACAATATTATTACAATAAATGGTAATTTATGGCCAATTTTGTTTGTTTTTATATCAAATATGACAAAAATGTAAATACCAAATAAATAATAACGATATATCACAAATACATGCTAAGAACTTTTTCATTCAGTATTTTTGATTTTTAAAAAAAGCTCTAGTGACTAGTGAACTTCAGGATATTATTATTTTAAAATAATAAAAATATAAAAATAAGCCAAAATTATTAGAAATTATAATTTTTAATAAGCCAGGATTCAAATAGAATCGGATATTTGATCGATAAAAGACAAAATTGAAGCAGATGAGTTTTTTAAAAAGTCCTGGGGGACCGGGGCGAAAATTTTTTATCGGCAACAAGGTTTTCACGTAATTCCCTGAGAAAAATCAAGAATTTTGATCGTGAATTAACTAGTTACTGGAAGCAGGGATTGAACCTGATAATATTTGTATATAAATAATTAAAACATTTTTTTTTGCTAAAATCGCGAAAAATATCGCTTTAGTGAAGGAAGCTAAAAACTGCGCACTTTCATTTAAATTTGGTTTAAAGATGAGCTATAATGTTACTTATAACGAAACTCTGTGATCCATAAAGGCATGCATGTTATCTCGCATAATTTGTTTTATATACGCACACACCCATACACGCACACACACACATACATATATACAAATGTATGACAGCCGATAACTTAGTCTTTATGCCACATCACTCACTGCGCAGTGTTCAGATTTTAAAAGCACATGAGCGAATTTTTGCATAAAGTGAGCAGTTATAACCCCGTTAATTCTAGCCAGTTTAAAATGGATTTTAGAGCCAAATTTTCAGAATTTATCAATGAAATATAATTATAGGGCTATGTTAAAACATTTAACAATCATTTGATTGGAAGAACAAGGAGGTTTTATAGAGCATCGTATTGTTTGATTAATAGTGGATTTAAGAAAATGCGCAGTTTCACTTCCTACTTGCTCGTGAAGACTTACACTACTGAGTGGGTGCAATTATTCTAAAAGTACTTGAAAGCATAATTAGTTGTACTAAATAGTAATTAAACACAAAAAGTAAATGAACAAAGAATCTTTTTTTACATGAATACATTGCTATTATTGTGATTATTACTCTTATTCATTCAAGGCGTGTGTTATGAAAATGTCACGATTGATGGTACTTGCTTTAGCAAACTTTTCTTTTAACATTGAGTATTCTGGTATATTCTATTTATCACTCTTTTTTGGTATAACTTGCAAAACCCCAGCAATCGCGTCTTGAATGGGAAAAAAATGATACATTTTTCAAATGAGGAGGGTTAGATTTTAATAAACTACCCAAACCTAACTGGGCCTTTAAATATTCAATTTCAAGGCTGACAATATGTCCCTCCTCATCTTTCATGAATCCCTTTCAATGATTTTCCATCAAAAAATTGCAGTTTTTTCTTTTCATTGTAGTATAATACAGATAACCATTCATGACCTACATCCTCTTCTTTAGTTGGTAAAATCATTTTCTTCCAAGTTTCGTCCATGGACTAGTTAACTTCTTCATAACCGGTACCATTTCACCTAAATCACTTTGTTTATCAACAGTTTCATAAATATTTTTAAATCCCAGCATTAAGAGTTTATCCAGTGAATATGTTGCTAGGGATGGCAAAAACGACATTTTTCCTGAATTTCAATGAATGGTTTTTTTGTATTGGTCTTGATTTTAGAATAAAAACAAAAAAACTGCGTAGATTATTGTTTGTATGAAAATAAAAAAGATGAAAGATGTCACTTCAATGTGACTGTTAAAAGGCTTCAAAAATAAATTAAAACTAATTTATTGAAATCATGGAACCTAAAGTTCAACGATATAATTTAAAGAAAAAGTCAAAATCTGAAATTCATCATAATATTTACTTATATTATATTATATATATTAATTATACTTATATATATTAATTTGTAAGTATTTAATCTTTTAAAGAATTTTCGGAGACAATTTTTCCTTAAGATTGTGAAGTATTTTTTTAGCCCTACCTTGTGAAAAAAAACTAGCAAACCTGCCGATCTCTTGGCTAACATTGCTGTTCTTATGAAAAAAAGATCATAGCAATCAAATTTCTCATTCAAAAAAAATTGTAATCTAAGAGAATTACTTTTTTTTTTTTTTTAATTTTCCTCAAAGAGAGAAAGGAAAACAAAATATGTTTGATCTTAAAAAAACTTAACAATAATGTCATATGGAAGTAGCTGTCCAAAGCTATTTATTATTCAAGTTTACAAATAAAATTATAAAATATTTTGGGTTACTGCATACACCAATAATTATATTTCATAACTTAATATATATATAGAAAATTCTAATTCTCAGTGTAACCCTTTAACATTCTCATACTATTTTTTATTACGGCAGCCATGAGTTCACTAATTTTCTAGGAGGTGGTTTTTAAATGTCCCGTTTTTGTTTACCCTCAAAGAATAGTATAGTATATACCTACCATTTTCAAAACATTTGCTCTCTTCATGAGCTATTTATTTTGAAGTTTTAACATGCACAATTTTAACCACCATTTCTATGAAAAATCGCACACAACGTGGCGAACAAAACGCATCATAGTTGCACAAGTTTTTTCAAACCGACGAGTCACATTAAGAAAACCCAAACATTTTGCAAACTTTGCTCACTTACTTTCTTATATAATAAGTTATTTTATATAGTGTTATCTTTTTGCGTTTATTTTTTCAGAGATGAAGAGCTTATATTACCTGCTTACTAGCATACTTACTTAAAATCCACAAGAAAAATATAATTGAAACAGTATTTTTAATCTTATGGGGAATACTTTACATTTTATATAAAAGATAGTTATTGAACAATAAAAGCAAATTATCTGAAATGGTTGCATGGCTATATATGTATATTCTGTAATTATCATGAAAGGATAAACAGCAGTAACTTAAATAATAAATCGGTTTATTTAATAATATGTACAATCCTTTGAGCTACAGCACACACACAAACACATTCATACACACAGACATACATACAAACACACATAGCTAGACACATACACACACAAATATACGCACACAGCTACACACACACACAAACAGATTATATTTGAAAAAATCAAGATAAATCTTTATTTTTTCTTCACAAAATATCTTTATAAAAAAAACTTTTATGTTCTAAAAACAGAGAGCTGAAAAATTACATGAAAAAAAAACTTTTATAGTGATCTCAAAGGCTATAGTCACATTGTTAAATATAGAAAATGACATAATGAAATTTGAGGAAGTTATCTTGATTATACTGTCAATCATAGGCATTCTTCTTGTATCCAATGAAATAACATTTCAACCATTCAATTAATCCTAACAAATTGTTTTAAGTCACACCCATACCACCTTTGATAAATGTTCTCTAAAGTGGATTTTCTTTACTAACAAAATTTCAAGCAGTGAAAACATTTACAGATACTTTAAAAAAACAATTATCAGAAAATTTGTCAGAAGACACAAAAAAGTTTTCCTACAAATTTTAAAAGTTGAAAAAAAAATTATTCAACATGAAAAGAGACATGATGGAAAATTTAATGGCTATTGCTATTAAAGAAGCAAAAATTTCTTACAAAGATGGAGGAATATGTGTTGGGGCTGTGATTTCCAATGAAAATGGAGATATAATTGCAAAAGGTCATAACCAACATTACCAAGATGGAAATCCAACATCTCATGGAGAAACACAATGTGTAAAAAATGCTGGTAGAAGAAGAGATTGGAAAGAATTAACGTTATTCACAACACTTTCACCATGTTCAATGTGCACTGGAATGGCAGAACTGCTAAAGTTCAAACGTGTAGTAATAGGAGATAGATCATCATTCCATGGTCCTTGCAAGAGACTAAAAAATGTTGGAACTGAAGTCATTTTTCTAGATGATCAAGTTTGCATTGATTTGATGTCAAAGCTGCTCAAAGAAAGACCAGACTTATTTGCAGAAACTATAGGTAATTGATAAAAATGTACAAAGAATATGAAAATTCAAGAAACCCTTGATCAGACACTTTTTTAGTTAATTCTATTGTATCTTTTTGTGATGAATACAAAAAGCTAAAATTAACATCAATTTTCTTTTTTTCAAATAAAACTTATATACCAAATGTGGAAAACCACAGAGAATTGTTTTTTTACCTTATTGTAACTTTATTTTAATTTCAAAATTGATTAAATTCATAAACTTTCACTTTAAACTTAAAAGTAACAAAAGTTCACTGAAGTAATTGCTGTAGTGACTTATTAGTTAAATAAACCAACTTACTCCAAATACAACTATAATATACATAGCCTAATTAATTAAGGGGCTATAATGTTCATTAAATTAAAAGGCCTCTTTTCAAAAAAAGTGTCAACTTTATCTAAAATCTTATTTTCACAAAGTAGCCACAGGTGGTTTATTTGCCATATATAATGAAAACAGAAGAAAATTGGAATTCAAACTCTTAGCTGCTTGTAAAATTAAATTTTTCCTTCTACCTCCTCCCACAAAGTTTGTTTTAAAAAAATTTTATTTGCAGATAAAATTGAACAAAAAAAAGCACTATTCTATACTATGATGGTTTTTCAGAAATTTAAATATCACATTTCTATGCCATGGAAAGCAAAATATTTACCTTAGTAATATTGATATTTACCACTGTTATCGTTCAGAATCTTACACACAAAAACTAATTTGTAAACATTTTTATGACGGTGTCAGTCTTAAATAAAGTGAAAATAAAGTGTTGACAAACCATTCTATGATTGCCAAACATTAACATCACTTGTAAAACTTGTAAAATAATTTTATATATCATAAATTGTATATTGACATTCCTGAAAATAACCTTTTAAGAAAAAAAAAATCAAATTAATTTTGATGACCTAACCCCCAATACCAATTTTTGGCTCATACAAAGCTTTTTAGCTTTGTATGAGCCATAGAAAATTAGGTCTAAAATAAACTTTTTTTGGGACATGGGCTCAAGGAATGACAATTTTTAGCAGGTGGCAAAAAGTGGCAAAAATCTTTAGTCATTTAACTTAATGCAGAATTTATAAAAAACCATTGAACAAATTTTAACAAAGCATTAATTTCAGGTCAAAACAACCATGTTTTGACATCTGGGCCTGATAACATTTTCAAAGCAGCCAAAATGTAAAATTAATCTCTATATTTATAAATCTAAGTGTCTGTGCGTGTGTGTGTATGTATGTATGTATGTATGTCCCACTACTCCTCTGTACTGGGGAGGGCTACCAGTCTGAAATTTTCTGAAGAGGTTTAAAACAACTCAGGGAGTATCATATAGTTTTTTAAAAGTTGAGATTTTTTTTTTTTTTTTGGTTTTTTTCATTTAAAATCTGAAAGGTGACTGAAATTATTTAATTTTATAATTTTGGTATGAAGGTTTATAATCTGTCTACCTTCTTTTGCAAATTTTTAAAAATCTTTCATATTAATGACCGGCCTATAGTTTATACATTAGAAATTTGCCCATGGCGGTTAGTGAAATTTTCCTAACAAGATAGAAAATGTCAATAACAAAAAACTTTATTACTCGATTTTTGAAAAAAAAAAAAAAAAAAAGTACTTCTCAAGTAAAAATTGGAAAACTTGTTATATAATAGGAATGAAAAGGAGTTGAAGAATGAGAAAGGCTACCGCAAACATTTTTAAACTTCACCCGGTCGAATTTATACATTCATACTTTAACCTGATTGACCTGAATCTGATGCATTCTGCTAAATTGCACAATAACTTCATACAAAATACAGAAAAAAAAACAAAAAAAAAAACAGAAAAATAAAAAATTTTAATAAAATTTTCAATAAATTTACTTTAGGCCTATAATCACCGCATTTTGCACAATCAGGTCCAGTACTAAAAATGGATTCCAATACTTAACTACCGTAACAAAAATGAATCAAAACAGATTCATTCAAAAACTATTCTACATTTTTTGTAGAAAAACAAGTATACCTAACATATCTAAGCGAAGCATTTCATCAATGATTTGAGTAGGATCTTTAAGTTTCAGTACAGTTTCTCTGACAAGCTTTCTTTGCTTTTTATTCTTTTTCAATTCTCTTTTCCGCGCTTCTTTCCGAGCTTGATCAGTGGGGTTCATAAACTTACCACTTTTTGTGGTATTTGTTGACCGACGACCCATTATATATTTTAAATTGTTTACCTAAGACAGATGACATCAATTACACTATGATTTCATGTTTTTTTTTTTAATCAATAGCATAACAACACATAAGGAAAAATGTAAAAAACCACAAAAAACTAAATAAAAATTATACTTCAAAAAACGAACTTTGAAATATCATAATTCTATTATTGTAAAATACATCCTGAGTGTGAGGTGATTTCCCACGAAATATGATAAAACTTCACTAAAACAATTGATAGACATAACAGAAGTCAAAATAAGTGATTTGGGATTATAAAAATTATAAATAGTTATTTAAGATTCCCAAAATAAATTCAAATCTAAATTGAATTGCGATATTATTGATGGAGAAGTAATTTGCATGCAATAGGTTGAAATACGTATTATATAAAAAATAGAAAATAAATAAATATATATATATATACATATGTATATAATTTTTTTTTTGAGGTGGATTCTTCTGAAATAAAAGTGCTCAATATAAATAGAGCAGTAACATGTGAAATTTTCGAGATGTTTAAATAAACTTTTGTTTCATAGTCAGAGTTTTACAGCATCCCAGCAGATCTTCAGTGAAATCATTTAAAAATTAAAAATTCAAAGTCGTTAAAAATATATATGTACATAAAAGGCATATAAATTGCAACGTCATTGAAATGTGCAATGTAGTGGGTTTAGCCCGACGCCAGTCTTTGCTGTCCCAGTTTCTTGATGAGTAATAATAAAAGTGCTCAATATAAACAGAGCAGTAATATGTGAAATTTTCAAAATTTACTGCTCTAAATAATGAAACATATAAACCCTTCGTAAAATCAGAAAATTTACTAACCTACTTTAATATCGATTCAAATCACCCACCCAATTTATTAAAAGATATTCCAAAATCCATTGAAAAACGGCTCTCGAAGCTTTCATCAAACCATAAAATTTTAAATAAAAGTAAACCACAATTTAAAGAAGCCTTAAAAAGAAATGGATACAATTCCCAACTTAAATTTGTACACCCCAAAGAACCATCAAGAAGCAATCAACCACGAAAAATCATTTGGTTTAATCCACCTTACAGCAAAACAGTATCAACAAATATAGCCAAAAAATTCCTAAATCTCATTGACAAACATTTCCTGCCCAACCATAGTTTCAGAAAAATTTTCACTAAAAACAAAAAAAAATAAAAGTAAGCTACAGTTGTATGCCAAGTGTAAAAAATATTCTAACTTGACCTGAATAACAATTGTCTGGCAAAGAATATTTTTTATCAGACTACTATATCTTCTGCTGCGTCCCCTGAGAACAAAAAAGTATACTTCAGAGTTTCCACCACGCCAATTAAATTAAGATATGCCAACCATAAAAAATTATTTTCATCCAAAAAATATAAAAACGATACAGAGCTTTCCAAAGAATTTTGGACCATTTAACACTCTGGCAACATCACTCCTATCAAATGGAAAATAATCAAGCATTGCAGCTCATACTCCCAAAGTACTAGAAAGTGCTCACTTAGTTTGTCCGAAAAAACCCTAATCCTCAACTACCAAGACGACAATCTACTTAACAATAGAAATGAGCTTATAAGCACATGCAGACATAAAAACACCTACTTATTAAGAAACTTTGAGAGAAAAGACTGACGTCTGGCTAAACCCACTACATTGCACATTTTGATGACCTTGCAATTTATGTACTTTTATGTATATATATTTTAATGACTTTGAATCTTTAATTTGTAAGTTATTTCACTGAAGATCGGCTGGGATGCCGTGAAACTGAGTATGAAACAAAAGTTTATTATATATATATATTTTCAAAAATATTTGTGTTTGTCAACTCAGGCATTAATAATTAAAGAGATAAAACGCATGTCATGAGTTA
>JAUZNK010002568.1:0-11390 GCA_035046665.1 Euphysa ruthae | reverse complement strand
GCTGTAAATATTGGTATTGGGTGAAGTAAACATTGTCCCCAAGTACAGTATCCCCATTTACCCATTTATTGATATCAAAACCAGGAGGAGTGTCTATAGATATTTTCAAAGTTGGAGGAGAACAAATATTATCATCATCTGAAGAAAAAACAACATTTTCATTTTCCTCATTTTCAGAGTCTTAAAAACCATAAAAATCTGACTCTGCTCCCTTTCCATCACTATAAAAAATACTAAAGACGTCCTCTTCCCAGTTCAGATCAACATCGCTGTCTTCTTGTAAGGTTATTTCGCCTTCATTTCCATTTAATTCGCATGAAAATGAAGTTGAAGGAAAAAAAGACAACCTCATCGTCCAAAATTAGACCCCCAAAAGAATTTTCATTATATGGTCAAAAGATTCCTTCTTTGAATCTCAAGCTTAATGCAAAAAATGTAAAAAATCAAAATGGGTTTGCAGACAAATAGAAAAACATAACTTGGGCCCGATTTCAGACTAACGGAAATTTTCAAAAAAATTGAGTTTTGTCACTTTCTAGCCATTGCTGACACCTCAAAAATCAGGAAAAACTAATGAACAGATTCTGAGAAAAATTGCAATGGATGTACAGATACACGGACAGGAGTGAATTCATAGGACTCTAGGTGACTAATACCTGGATAACAAAATATGACAAATTCACATTTAGTTTGATTTCTTATAGTCAAGTAAGAGCAAACTAATATTTGAGCACTATAGCAATAGGCGCAAGATTAAGCTAAAATACCTGAGCACAATAGCAATAAGAGAAACTGAAACAATCAACAAATCCAAGCCATTGAAAAAACCACGACAAAACGCACCTTGGTGCATAAATGAACCATAAGCAATAAGCTAAACATAAAAAAAAAAACAAAAAAAAATACAAATTGTATCTTACAAGCTAATTAGAAAATTTTAAACCAAAAAAAGAAATGTATTACTTTAAGACACAATTATATAATACAAAACTCTAGGTAGGTTTTCAAATAATTACACAGAATTAAAAAGTCAAAGCACAAAGTTAACAAGCATCTTCTACAAAAATATTTTGCATCTAGTAAAACAACGCAAGATTTAGGATTTTGGCCTACAACAAAATTTTTTCAGCTACATGTAATTTTAATCAAAAGAAAGGAATAAAGTAGGAGAAACGGATATGATTGATAAACTAACAGTTAGATAATAATTAAAAAACATGTCATTAATTAAATATTTATTCTGACAACATTTTGGGAGACAACATGAATTTCTAAAATCGAGAATTTATATAGTTTTTCAGTAAGACCAGAAATAATTTCGAAGGGATTAGAAGTTAATTAAATTTTTGTGAAATTGAAAATACTTCTTGCAATTAGGCATTTTTTATGGACTATAATGGAAAGCAATTTACTCATTTGTGATGTGGGCTTTAGAAGCTAATTGATTTTGCGGATGAGAGAATACCAAATTTAGGCAAGGTTGTACGATAAATGATTGATATGGTTGGGTTCGCAAAACAAGTGAACAGATTCTTTGATTTTGTGTGAGATTAGAAGTAAATCAGTGTCTATTATAGATTTTTTTTATCCCAGTCGAAAGTGTGGTTTTTTTCCAGCTTTTTCATGTTGAGAAATTTTGTTGTGATCAGCATTGATTGAAACAAAACAAAACAAACGTGTTGATATTTTTTGGTTTGGAGAGTAGTTTACGATTTTCTTTATTTTCTGATCAGCTGAAAAGATTTTCATAGGTTTCATGTACTTCAAAAGCGGTTATTTTTCCAAACTTGGTTAATTCAATAGGAAAAATTAGGGATTATTACCACTCTTTTCTCATTATATGGTATATATAATAGGCGGTGTTGATAACTTAAGCCGTGTTATGAACCCCTATGGAATGCAATGCAAAGACATTAAATGGTATAGGAAGTTAGTTAAACTTTTTGTTGAGATCTCTGTATATAATGCCTATATTGTTAATAATATCAATATTGATCAACTTATATTACGTCAGGACATAATAAATAATACCATTAAAATGTTTCATAACAGCTACATATCAAACAGGTTACAATCTGCAACTACATTACATGAGCCAACATCATTAGTAGGTAAGCATTTCAATGAGATGATTCCTGTCTTCCCTGGATAGAATATGTGTCTGTTGTAGTACCAAAAAGTAAAGTACAGATCTGTCATACCAATTTGTATAATGTAAAATGCCATATACGATACACCGTATCGACAACAATGATTTGTCTAAAACGAGTGAATGTGAAACCGCTTTCTAAGGGTGAATGTTAATTGTTTGATATGATGGATTTTTATTCTGTTGTTCTAGCTATTATAGTAGTATTTTTCTGTGTTCTGTGTTTCATTTCTTTTTATATGGTTTTCGGCAAATTTCTCTGTAAATTTAGATGCATCATTAACTTAAGGATGGCATGACAGAAATAAGAGAATTGATCCATTGTCAAAATGGTTGCTGTTTTCTTTTACTATTTTTACTTGAAGCAATGCCAGAAAATACTTTGACCAGCTAAATTTACTTAACAGAAAGGGTATTTTTTATTTTTTCTTATTTAATGAAAATTTTGACACATTTAGTGAGTTATTAGTTGACTTTTTAAATGCCTTTCTGTGTAGAAAGATACTATTATGTGTATTTTTCTGTTAGATTATAGTATATATTTGAGATTTAAACAGTTTTTATCATGTTATATATAGTTTCCCCCACCCTTTTTTCTATTTTAAGAATTTTACCAAAAATTAATACTTTTTTTATTTTAGATTTTTGAGGGAATAGTGTATAAAAACAGATGCCATAATCCAACCAATTGCTTCTGCTATGTTCATAGTAGCACCAGTTAACGATCTATGGAAATTTTTGAAAGCAGGCAAAAACTGTCAAACACACAGTCTCGGGTTAAAATCACACACACTTGATTGACCTTCTTTCTTGCAATGCTAAGTTGTTGGAGTGAAAGGCTTATTTTAGCACGAATAGTGTCAGATTCTTCTTTAGAAAGATTACGAATTGAGTCTTCTACGGATATGATAGTTGTAATGGGGGTGAATGCAGGATGTAAAGGGTAATTGACACCTTTTTTAAGCAAGAAAATTTTGTTTTCTGATAAAAATTCGGATGATAAAGTGATTATCCAGAGATCAGTATTGAGCTTAAATTTAGTTACTGTGCTCGGGCAGTGTCTCGAATTTCCTAATCTGACATTTTTTAACGTAGTTGATTTGCATAATTTTTATCACGGATTTATTTGATGACGTCAAATTTTGTGGTAAGATATGTTAGATATTTTGCTAGCAAGCTTTGTAATTTCTTGAATTAATGAATTAAGTTTCTTATGATTGAAGTCAACTCATTCTTGGAGTAGTTTCTTGCTTGTCTGATTGAGGAGATTTCAAGATTTGTGTGTGGAAACTTTTGTATAGATTTTCAAATGGTTTGGAATTATATTAATGAAGATATTTTAGAACAAAGCGTAACTGATTAGTATTGCGTGCATTTTAGATGTGATTTTTCGAAAATACCATGCGTATAACTTGAAATAAATTTATTTGTCATGAGCAGGTTGTCTCCCAAAATATTGCCAGAATATATATTTAAATCATGACGTGTTTTTAAATTATTATTTACCTGTTAAAAATGACTGAGTTGACAAATGAAAATATATGTTAAATTGATAGTGCATTACGACCATCCTAAAAAATATCTTTGTTTCCAATTTATCAGCCATGTGAGATTTTTTTTATCTCGAACGGCCTCTGCACTAAATATTTGTTTTTGGAAAAATTTCAGCTCTTGAGAAAAGAAGATCAATACATTAAAAAAATAAATAAAAATAAAAGCAAAAAACATTCAAATATTTTACTCATATTTTCATTTTTTTACAAACAACTATTAAGCAATGTAATTTTTATCTTTTTAGGAGATATCGAACCAAAACATCTTTTCTTCATGTACAAAACAAAAAACAGCCTTCTTTGGTACACAAACACGAAAGTTGCGAAACACACTTTCGTTTTGCAGCTCTCTCCTCCGTTCAAGATATAAGTTAAATGTTTAATTGGATTGCCTTTCTATCATTCCAAAAACAAACTCCCAGATGACAATATTATGGATAAAAAATCAACTTGCGGCCTCCCAGGTGGAATGAATTTACAGTCATGCGCTACACCGGAAACATAAGATATTTTTAGTATGGCCTACCTAATTGACTTAAAATTATTCTGTAAAGATTTATTAAATATTTGTAAAATAAAACAAAACATTTTAAAAAGCTTTTAGTTTTCTTAGTAGTCATAATCAAGTCTCATAGGAAATGTTATAAATGTTATCTATATGCTCTCTTTGGTCACATAACTGCTTAGAGAGCAAAAACTTATTAATAAATTTCATAACAATTTAGTAGTATTTACCTTGATTAGTATTTCAATTGTGAATATGGAAGTGAATACATAATCAGAATAATCCAATATCTAAATGCAAACATTAAAAGACTATGAGTGTTCAGATCAGTTATTTAAATAAACTTTTTAAACAAACCTTTTATATTAAATTGAACATCTTAACCATCTTCAACCTTAAGATTTCCTAGAAAACTTCATTATCTTTAGCTTTGTAGTAGGCTTGCCAACTTACAGTTTCTTTCAGATTATCACAAATACTATCCAAACTTTATCTAATGAAACCACATATATGTCAATTAATATGCGTCAACCAAAAATTAAGTTTGAAAAATTGAATTGACAACTTTAACTGTATTTATTTAGATTTTTATAATCATAAAAAATATGTTTTTAGTTAAACAACAAATTAATTTTTTTTTTTATAAAACCCAAAAGTTGATTGCGCTTTGCAAATGGATTGCCATAAAAAACTGAGAAATTACAAAAGTAAAGGCAGGTATTAGCTGCAAAACCTATGTAAATGTATCAGAAAGAACAGCTCTAAATTTGCTTGTAATGAGTAGTATATGCATGCTTCATGGTACGATCCAAACATATTGTCCAAGGGCTATTCCAGACTGTCTTTGATGCCATCTACCCACTTTACGGGACGAAAGATTGGTTGCCAGACTGAATTTTTCAAAATTTGATTTATTGTAACAGAAACAAAATCAAAATTAAGTAAAAAGTAAATTCTTTCTCAATATTAAATCTTCATTCTACAGGCTTTATAAAACATCTATTCATTCATGTCACACAAATAAACTTCTTGATTCAATGAAAACGTTCTTTTGTTTTCATAGTCAAGTCTTTTAAAAAATATTGTCCTTCAAACCGAATTTTTATTCCCAATATAATGAGGGTAAAACAGTCCGCAGTCTATTTCTTCTGTTTTGTGTAAACAATTCTCTCATACCTCCAATTTAATTAGGGTAAAACAGTCCACAGTGTATTTCTTCTGTTTTGTTTAAACAATTCTCTCATACTTCCAAGAAAAGGACAGTAATCTTTAATAAAAGGATCAGCAATGAAAAAAAAACAAACTTTCTACAATATCAAAATCATTCAAAGAAATACATAAACGCTTCACTACATTGCAAAATATTTGTGTGAATTAATATCTTTTTTCTAATAGAAAAAAAGATAAATATCAAAATTGTTTCATCGAAGCAAGATCTAATTTAGTAGGCTAATTCAAAGATTTAACTCACACCGAAAAGAAAAAAATAAAAATAAGTTTCAATACTTATTTGACTTTCAAAATGAATAACTTAAGCTTTAGTGATGAATAAACTGCCAGAAAATAAATTTTATGAAAAATCTAGAAGTCTCCAACAAAATAATTTTATAATTAAAAAAAAAATACCTAATTCCTAAATTACATCAAACTACATGTTTTTATTACAGTAATAGATAAAATGTTTTTATCATTGAAAAACATGGAAAATTTACCAATGATAAAATAAAATAAAACAGTTTGTGCGTTGGAAAAAACTAAGCCTAACTATTCAATAGATTGATAGTGTTTATATTCTGTCGATCGATGATCTATATAAAAGTTTATTATAGGTGAAGTGAAGTATTCTTTCATTAAGTAATTTTTGCTTAATATCTAAATCTCTGTATTTGATAATAAATAGGTTGGCTATAAATAAGGACCAAAAATATTTTCTAACAATGTAAAAAATTTCAAGTTTCCAATAAGTTTCGATAAAATTTCAGAAGTGTTGATTTTAGGCGGAAAAGGTTCGGGTAATTGAGAAAACAATTTCAAAACGACAAAAGTGCAAAACTAATCAATAACAACACATTTAAGCACCAAACAAATTTCTAGCAGCATCAGAAAATAATTTCTTGAAAAATAAAATATTTTTTGGCCAAATTTACTATATTTTAGACCTGAGGAACAAGAATTTTGTCAGGTGGGCCCCTATGGTCCTTTAGCTTCAAACAAAATTTAAAAAAGTGATGACGCATTAAAATTTCAAAAATGGTTTCAAGGCTTAAATTTCAAAAATGGCTTCAAGGCCTAAATTTCAAAATTGGCTTCAAGGCCTAAATTTAGCATGTTTCCAGTCCTAGTAACATTTTAAAAATGGTTTATGCTTAATTTATTAGAAATAAATAAATTTATTAGAAATAATACTTAATAATAAAATTCAAATCTTAGCACAGTAACTTTTGGAGAAAACATGTTTTTGGGTTGAAAATCAAGCCTAGGAATTTCCAGCAGGTGGCCATACGGGCTACCTGCAAGAAAATTCCTAGCAGGTGTTTTCTAGGAGGTGGCCAAAAAAAATTCCTTAAAAGTCCTCTTGAACTTGATTCAAAATGTTAAAAAATTTCGAGAAAATTTCACTTTTGATTGGTCCAAAATTACGGTATTTCACTTTTGATTGGTCCAAAATTATGGTATTTCACTTTTGATTGGTCCAAAATTATGGTATTTGGGCGCAGCACTGAAAAAATATAATTTGTTAAAAAATCTAAAATTTTCAAATCTTTTTCTTCTTCTTGTTTTCAATAGTTTCTTATGAAGCAATAATCAATGTATCAAGATCTTATCTCTCACTAAATTACCCATTAAATAAAAAATACAAATCAATTCAATTGTCTCATGGAGGGAACCAAACCTCCAATCTCTGGTTGGTTTCTATAACCACTGAGTTACAATCAAAAACATAAGAATAGAATTAATTTGTATTATGTATTTAACAGTCTCCACTGCCACAGGGTATAGATATTCATTAATAACAATACCTAATAATTGGGCAGGTGAGAAAGTAATGTATAATGAAACATATGCACTACATATTTTATGTATGATGATATTTATTTGCTTTTACCCAGCTGTAAGAAGTCTTATTTTTTATCATTTTCAGTGGTTTATTAATTTTTCCTTACTATACATTGAAAGTTATTAAAAATCTTATACCCAAAATTTGGAAAGAAAATTTTAATGAATATGATACATTAAGAATGGTGATACATTAAGAGAAATATGAAAATTATAATTGAAGATTGTATCAAAACCTCTGGAATTAGAGATTACCCTTGAAATCTTTGCTCCTCGTATAAATAGATATCAATATAGCTTTATGGTCAAACTCACTTTGTTTCGTAGCACATCTTTTCCAAGTGGATCTTCTGCCGCAAGTAAAATACTGCTGCAGCAAATCAACAATAAAATAGAGTTGACAAAGTACTGATGTGTACATAACTTGTAACAAACCACACGGAAACTAAAATAACAAATTAAACTGATATTTTGATATTAAAAAAAAAAAAGTATTATAATACAGGCTTAGTTAAATATATTCAACCAATAGACACTATATGATGATCTAATGTCGTTAAATAAACTATAAAATGTATGAATAAAAATCAATTTATTTGTTTTATGGGGTTGATCATATACCCGATCTCTTGTTACACAACAACTACCACTTAGCTAAAATCAAACTTAATAACCAAATTCGCTGTAAAGATTTTCAAACATTTAAAGGTATGGAGATTTACTTGAAACGATAATGATAATTAATCGCACTCCCTGAAGATTTGCTTAATGATTTAATGATCCGTTATTTTATTAAATTAATTAATTATTTTATTAATTAAATTAATAATTTAATAATTAAATTAAAAATTGGAAATTTTGTTTGAAATTTTCGTAAAAAGAAAAGCAGCAGAAATTTAAAATAAATTTTTTAGAAAGATAAAGAAAAATAAAAAAGAGCATCAAAGAATATGACAGAAAAAATAATTAAATTAGAGATAATATTGAGTACATTTTTCCACTAGGAAAAAAAATGATTGTTACCAGAAAAAATCTGATATGTTGACATATTCAGAACGAAAGTGTTAATTTGAAAAAGGGGAAATTTTCCTAAGTGAAGGGCTCATTAAAATGCTCATAGAACTAGGAATAATCAATTTACCAATTTGTTGGTGAAAAGAGAAAAAGCGATCGGAAAGGTGGAAGTGGGTCAGGAATATCTTTAAGCAAATTTATCTCCGACAGACGTAATGGACGAATGCTTTTCTCTAAAAAACAAAAATATTTCTAACTCTTTAAATTACAAAATAATTAAGCTATTTTCAGATTTGTAGTAAAAGCTTCTAAGAGCAAGATAATTAAAAAAAGGATTCTATGTTGAATATGTTGCATTTAACAAATGCTTCTTTTAAAAATCTTATGGCATCAAAAAGGCAAATTAGCTATCTAATTCAATCTGGTGATTAAAAAAATTATCCACTTTCCTAAATTGAAACTTTTTTCCTCTTCTATGGGTCAAACCTCTACATCTACATAGTCATAAGAAATTGTTTTAAGAACAACCACCAAAAACATTTTACAAAACACTTCATAACTCATAATTTGAGTGAAGGTGCAATGTTTATGATCTTCTTGTACATAAAACTAGACAGTTCTGCTTAAAAAATTTGCAACTAAAAAGTTAAATTAGTGAAACAAGGTACAGTGTAACCACATGTAAACATGTCAATCAAGTCGGTGCCTTTGAAGAGATAACATTTAAATTAAAGTTCTTACTCGTTTTTCCATTGTCTTCATCAAAACTCTCCCCTATCTCACTAGCTCTTTCTGTATCTGTTGACTGATACCTCGTCATTTTAATGCTGAAATTGAAAGTTTTTTTTAGCTCGAAAGTGGTGCTTGAGAGCTCTGCAACTCATGAAATTCCATTTAAAAAAAATCAAGCTCAGCACTTAAAAAGATATAAATTTATAACTTTGTTTTGACAAATAGAATATAATAGTGAAGTTGGTGTTAGAAAATATCATGAGCAGATATTGAAAGCAAGATACCATAAATTAACATATAAATTTAATCAACATTATGCTTACAAACGAAAAAACTTTCATTAAAAAAGATTGAAGTCATTACGAGAAATTTTACTCTGATCATTCCTTACTAAACAAAAATTGGTTGAAAACTAATAGCTCATGAGAAAAACAACAGTTTTTTGAGTAAAAAAAAACCTATCTTTGAACATATCTTCTTATTATATTAAAAAATTTACCGCAAAAAATTTCCAATCAGAAAAACATTAAAAAAAAAATTAATTTGTTAAAATTGTTAACAGAACTCAATTATTTTTTAAGCAGACCATATAACCATATGACAAAAATAATAGTTTTCTACACAAGCTTTTACATTGAAAAACATTCAGCAAAAAATTGTTTTTTTCTATTTGATAACATCAAACACACATATGGTTAATAAAATACCTTTTGGGTCAATAAAAAACCTAAAGTTAGGATGGCGAATTTGGGTCTGTGATTGTTTCTAATTTATTATTTTTATCTGCATTTATTCTTTAAAATTCAACATTAAAAATATATAAAATAACTATGCATTCAAATATTTTATTCTTTATATGAAATTAAATATGACAGAAAGCAAGACATTAGCAAATAGCAACAATCTTTCCATCTTAATGAATCATCGCATAAAAATTGAAAATAGAATTTAAGCAAGAAAAATTGAGAAAAGGCGACAAAAATATGATATGAAAATACGTCTTACGCAATCTCAGGTTCTTGTCCTGCTGAACCTTCTGATTCTAAACTATTCTGACCTAAACCTAAAGTCTTTTTCCGCAGCTTCTTGATTTTTTTCAGTTCTTTCTTCTTTTGTTTTTCTTCTTCCTCAATTTTTGTCATATTTTCGGCATCACCAAGGTTGTCAACGGCGATAGCCAAAAAAACATTAAGAAGAATGTCTGGAAATTTTGTTAAGAAAATATTTGACAACAATAATCACTACTTCAAAAGACTCTATTACCAGTTCATCTTTTTTGGTAAATTTATACATATATAAATATTAAAAATTC
The DNA here is from genome assembly GCA_035046665.1 of Euphysa ruthae. Classification (NCBI taxonomy): domain Eukaryota; kingdom Metazoa; phylum Cnidaria; class Hydrozoa; order Anthoathecata; family Corymorphidae; genus Euphysa; species Euphysa ruthae. Next base: position 1,068 of record JAUZNK010002568.1, on the reverse strand, counting down.
TATATCCCAGTTTTGGTAAAAAAAAAACAATCATGATAAAATATAAAATACCAAAAGTTAATAGATTTTAAACATTCTGGCAATGATACAATACTTTGTTAGTTTAGTATAATTTATGATAGGGTCATCACATCTCAATGCTGAATTTAAAAAATATATTGAGAGAAACCTATCAAAATGGACAGGATTAATTCTCCTGCAGTTATTATATTGGTTTCTCCAATGTAGATCAAAAAAGCTTCAAAGTTTTTTGTTTTTTTTTTATTCGTTAATAGCACTCAAAACTTAAAAGAATTTCATCTCAAAAAAACCATTTTATAGCAGTGAAGTAACCTTTTTCTATAGTCATTCTTTACCTGCAAAATCTAAAAAAAAATCTTTGAAAGCTTAAACAAATCACAAGCTATTTTTATATCAAAAACGTTTTCGTTTGTTGGTTCACTCATAAAATATTGAGAGAGAAGCTATTAAAATAAATATTAAAATAAATAATTTATTAAGGCTATGTTTCCGGAGACAACCTACTCTCGTCTTTACAATAGATTAAACTATTTATATAGTTTGTAAGAGGCATGAAATTTGTTATCTTTGATTGTATTGTGTTGACAAATAATTACAAATATTATTTTCTAGCACAACAGAAAATTCCACTATTTGTAGCCAGGGTTATAATTCCAATAAATTTTCAAAATCGCAACAATTACAAAACTATAAAAATTTCTGAAATCATAAGAGTCAGAAAATTTTTCAAAGGAAAATAAATTAATAACTTTTTCTTCTTTTTGTATATAGATGAGCTACTATGATGACTTTTTGAAACTAAATTAAATCTGGCAGAAATACCATTTTGGTAAAAATATGCTTGCTATGGTCCTATAATGTAAATAATGCAAAATTAAAAAAATGATAATAAATGCAAATTTTAACACCTGCACCCTTTAAAACCATCACACCTGCACCCTTTAAAATCATCACATCTGCACCCTTTAAAGCCATCACATCTGCACCCTTTAAAACCATCACATCTACACCCTTTAAAACCATCACACCTGCACCCTTTAAAACCAT
>JAUZNK010002567.1:0-11391 GCA_035046665.1 Euphysa ruthae | reverse complement strand
TTATTCATATATATATAATTCCAAAGAACTCTGGATGATTAAACAATCTAGCAACACTCCTGTTATCAAATAGAAAATAATCAAACATTGCAGCCCACATTCCCCGTCGACCAGAAAATGTTCACCTTGTTTATCCGAAAAAATTACAATCCTTAACTACAAAGACGGCAATCTGCTAAACAATAGAAACGAACTTATCAGCACATGCAGGCATGAAAACACCTACTTGTTAAGAAATTTCGACAGCAAAGACTGACGTCGGACTAAATCCACTACATTGCATTTTGATAACCTTGTAATTTATATACTTTTATATATATATATTTTTTTACCTTCATTTTAAAGGATTCTTATATCTTGGGTTTTTCGTATTTTTCCAATTTTTTTGAAAATAAATTGCTGGATATAACAGAGTATTTAAAGTTTAAGTTCAAAATTATGGTCATAATTATAAATAAGATCATAATTATAGTTATGAACATAATTATGAGCAAATTTAATGTGATGTCAAGAAATTGTGAAACTCCTGAACACTTTCATAAAAGCATTTTTGTGGCTGCACATATCTGAAAATTTTAGGTTTTACAGATTCATCTACAAAAATAAATTTTCATAATTTGATTAAACTTTCGGAACTGCATGAGACGACGATAAAATATGAAAAAAAACTGTAACTGTTAAGTTTTTAAATGAAATGAAATAAATACTAATTTATTTTATGTCTTATGCTTAGTATATTGTCACCTGTATGTGTTATTTCCAGTACATTGTTACCTGTATGTGTTATGTCTAGTACATTGTTACCAGCATGTGTTATGTCTAGTGCATTGTTACCTACTTGTGTTAAGTCTAGTACATTTGTACCTACTTGTGTTATGTCTAGTGCATTGTTACATGCATGGGTTATGTCTAATACATTGTTACCTGCATGTGTTATGTCTAGTGAATTGTTACCTGCATCTGTTATGTCTATTGTATTGTTACCTGCATGTGATATGTCTAGGGCGTTGTCACCTGCATGTATTATGTCTAGTGCATTATTACCTGTATGTGTTATGATTCACTCACCATGACGGTCACGACACCTTTCAGGGAAGAATATCCTTTTCTCTGCCACAATCCATCACGAGAGACGGTAATGCCATTATTTATGAATACATCAGCTGCAATTACCATTGATGTCTCTGCTGCCCTTCGATAAATTCCGTACAACTTATCTTAAAAATCATTGAATTTTTGAAGGTTATAGATTGAAGGTTATAAGTACATATATATCCGCACAAAGTTGTCACTGCTGTACGCCCTTTATCGATTTCACGAATTGCAACAACAGACCGATAATTAATTTGAAATGAGTTTTTACCAGCTGCATGGCCACTTCCTACATACTTAATTGCAAAATACTGCTTGTTCCTCGAAAACGTTGACGTTGCGCAATGTAAATCAAATGGAATAGACAACCCCTTGTTCTTCGACATATCTTCACAGGTTAATACTATGGCGTTGTCATGGCAATCAGGACATGTTCCAATAAAATTAATGAAAGGCTTTAAAATGCTAGAATCAATGAGAAGAAAAAAAATGGTAGATAGCCAGAAATTACATTTTTTCACTTATGATGGGCGTGATCAGATTGGGTTCAGTCTGAGTGGGCGTGGTGGTTTCGGTGAAAATGTGTTTCTTATCTTCTTTGCTGATGAAGATGTTAAACTTTTAGATCAAGAAGAAGATTGATAGAGGATCACGAGCACAATTATTAGCAGTAGAAAATGTTACAATGGTATCAGTGGGTGCCTTTTTAGTGTATTGGTTACCACGAAAAACCCTTCTTTTGAAAAATTTTACAATTAACTCTCCTCAAAAGAGCCTCTTGTTTTAATTTAGGTTTTTTATAGGATTCCTGTAAAAGTTTTAGAAGATCTTGCATCTTAGAGGTCAAGAAGTCTTATAGCGAATTCGTGCGACCTGTAATTTTGTTTGAACCCTCCTATCCTCAAAAATCTTATTGCGAATGTGCTGTTGGAGTTACAATGGATTATGTTGCCGTGTGTTGTCTGTTCTTCTTTTCTTAAAAAATTGCTGCAAAATAAAATAAAAGTTGTAACCCCTAACATGTGCAAAAGTTCCGGTTTTCATGATGCCCTTAAGATATTTAAATGTTACTTCTGCTCGTGCACAGAAAGTAAAAAAAGCTGATTAGTTCTTGCAGCATGTGAAATTGGAAAATCTACGTGACTTTATGGAAGTCTTTAATGTCGATTTACAAATTATACTGCTCTAAGCTTAGCTGGTCATGATTATTGTAAAGAAAATCCTATCATATGTTAAATATTAATGTTATTACTCCGGATTCTAAAATAATTACATCTATACAAAATCATATAAAATAGATTAGCTCAATTTTAGGTGTTAAGCAGGAATTTGAACAAATTTGGCTGACACTGACAGAAGGTGTGCAAGAAAGTAAAATTTCGAGGTTTTGAGAAAAAAGCTTTAATATTTTGCTTGAAATACAAAATAGATCTGAAAATTCAAAAGAACGTCTTTTAGATCTTTCAAAATTTCCTGCTTATTTTATACAAAAACAGTTACAAATTGTTTGTACAGGTTCACTGTTTTGTATCTTGATGTTTTATCATCTTGAAAGTAAAATATCAAAGTATTTTCTTATTCAAAGAGATTGCTTGTTATGGAATGTTAGTAAGTATTTAGTATATGATCCTATTGGTGAATAACCACAACAAAGAGTTTGCAAAATTGAATCGAATAAAAGAAGAAAAAATTTTTGGAAGAATTCCTATTTAGAAATGTTTGAAAGATTTGTGGATATTTTTAACAAACCAGTGAATTTATTTAAGATTATAATTTGTATTTGTGTTATTGTTTTTATTTTATTATATAAAACTTCTTAAAATAAACATTTTCCGATACTTTCCAAAACACTGCGCATCATAACTTCTAAACTACTCATCCAAACTTATTGGAATAGGGCAATAAGTTTCATGAAACGAATACCATAATATGGAGAGTGTCCAGAGTCTATTGATGCTGTTTAGATGACCAGTACTCCTTTAAGTTTTCTTGAGGTTCAAATTTGTTTGTCCGAATTTTGTTATTTTATTGATTTTGCGCTAAAAATAGTTACACCCAAAAAATTTTTCTGACTTCTGTTATAGACAAGGATTAACATATTTGGCAGCAGTAGAGAAAGTTTTAAGCTAAACGAATATTTTACCCTATTTGGGCCCAAATCCGAACCTGCAATAAAAAAATTTAAAGCAAATATAGTTTTTTTTTTTTTTTTACTTTATTTGAGATTATGTAACAAAATATAAACTTTTTCCATTGCCACCTTTCCACAACGTTGTAACAACGTATCTATCCAACGTAAACCAACGTTAATATAAGTTATATTAAGAGTTATAATAATATTATTAATAATAAAACATGTAGTGTGGTTTAACTGTTTGCTTTGTATAATTTGAAAAAAAGAGCAGTGATTTAATATAATTTTTACTTAAAATTGAATGGGAAGGATCTTTAATTCTGTTGTGAGAGGAGAGTTTACCTTATGGTGGGGAGAACATGCTGTCCAGACTTTTAAGAAAAACAACTTTATGATGCGTAATTTCCAATAGACTAAAACAAAATAGTTTTATAAAATGTGTAACAAAAATAAAATGTATAAATCGAATTTCTCTTTGTCGCAACAGCCGATAAGTTTTAAGGTATTATTCTTCTCTCCCTTTTTTTAAAACTAGATGCTTTTTCTGAGAATACAGATTTGTTCATATTTTTCATTCGTTATTAAAGAAGATACTCGTGATAACTCGGTTAAGGTGGTTTTACAGTATCAGAATCATGGTAACCTCAAATTATTTATATTTCTTGTTTGGAATCAAAATTTATTCTACTTTTTGAATCTGAAATATGTTTTTAATAAGAAATTATTATTTTGAAGATATTTTCATTTTTCTGAGGGGTACTGTAGGAAAAAATGAAATAGAAATGTGGGAAATTTTCTGGCGCACTATTTTTCCCTGTTGCTTTTAGAAATAGCAATCTTTGCAATTGCACTGTTATTATTAATTGCATCCAAGATTTTTGAAAAAATTTTTGATTGTAAAACTAGAGAATTCGTTGAAGAAGAGAAACTTATAAGTAAATTTCAATCTGGATTTGGAAAAAAGTTTTACAACAGACACATGTTTGTCATATCTTCATAATAGAATTACAAAAGGCTTTGAAAAGAGATGTCACACTGGAATGCAGTTGATGAAGAACTATCTGCTGGAGTATTAGTGAAATATGGTTTCCCTCATTTCTCTCATTAATTTTAAGACCTCTTTTGTTTTTGCTGTATGTGAATGACAAGACACAAGCGCTAGACTGTGAACTACTTCTTTACGCAGATGACGCTTGCTTGATTTTCCAACATAAGGATGTGAAAGAAATAAAAAAATTCTTAGCAGAAATTTTTTCGTCTATTGTGAGTTTGTCGGTAACAAACTAAATGTGCACTTTGTAGAAGAAAAACCCGAGTGTATCCTTTTTTTATCATAAACTGTTTAGAAAAAATGCAGATCCCTTGAATATAATTTATAAAGGAACATCCATTAAACAACATACCTCAGTAAAATGCCTAAGATGTTTATTATATCAAACCCTGAGTGGAAAGACAATGGGTCACTATATTTTGAATAAAATACATAAAATATGATTTTTGCTGTAATACTGTAAGACCACGAAAGATTTTCTGGTTCATGATCGACACAAAGAAACACAGGCTTTGATAAGTTGCATAAAATATATTCTTCATTTTACGGGCGATTTTCGTTAAATAAGTGGAAGTTTTACTTAGAATTAGCAATTATGGTGGTAAATAACTCTACATTATCGTTGTAACAGGTTTTATTGTTTTATATAATATGTAGCATTTGTTTGATACTCCCTTTTTTAAACATTTCTCATCAAAATGTTTCATCCGCATTACCGATGTTTTAAGTTGTGCCTACTTTTTACCATTAACCAAGATAACCCATCGTCTTTTTAAGTCTTCATTTTCAGGAAATTTAAAGACAGAAGTAGTTTTTTCATCAGAATGATTGATGCATCAATCGACAAATATTTGTTTGCCACCTTTAATTGTTTTCTTCATTAAAAAAAAATCGTAAAATCTTCAATATGTTTTGAAATAGAACCAAAAATCAGCGAAATAACTCCTGAAAAATACATTTATAATCAGTTTTTGTTTTCACTAGTTAAAGTTACAAACAGTTTAAAATATGTTACATGTATTTCTGTAAATACAATCAAATATGTCATAAAAAAATTCGAATTTATGGAATTCGAATATCTTTATTCGGTAAAATGAATTACATAACATTGCTTAATCAGATGATTTATTCTCTTTAAATGTGATAATATCGTACTGCAAGATTTTTGAGTTTACTGCTGCTGTTCGCAGCTTTCATCATTACAGAAAATATTGGACATCTGAGCAAGATTTGTACTGCTGTAAAGAGAAAAACAATGTACTTGATCGATATGCGATAGAGTTTTTTGAAGTTGGGAAAGAAACATTAATAGGCCATCTACCAAAAGAAATAACGAGAAGTAAAAAAATTTTAAATGGTCGTAGTGGAATAGTGTGTAACTTTCTAATAATGGAAAGATATGAACAGCTGGTTGAAGAGTTCTATATCGGGCCTAAAGAAGAATTAGTTTTAGTATCGTTCTTTGAACCTTATAAAGAAGCAAACACCGAAAAAGATGGTGAGATCCCTCCGTGAGGTAACGATAAGAAATCAAATCGACCAGAAAACATGAATGAAAGATATAAGAAGTTTTTTTTAACTCAAAAACCGAAAGAAAGAAGGGCGTCTACTCGAACCAATATTGTAGAAATCGATTAGCAATATTGAAAGATAACTGAAGTCTTTTTAACCAAGTGCACAGTTTTTATTCGTGCTATATATTACATCGTGTCATATTTTATTAAAGTAGGAATTGATCAAAGTAAATATGTCGAAATCTTTCAGGTCAGTTTAGAAAAACCCATACCTTTGAGTTCCTTTAATTAAAAGTTATATTGAAAGTGAGGTTAACATTAGTTTTGCCAAACTGAATTGAGTTGACAGACAGGAATAAAAAGCGTTTTGGCGGGTTTAGTACAAAGTTCAATTTGGCGGAATTAATTTTGGCGGTTTACGAAAAAAATCAAAATCGTCGAAAAGAAATTTTGATTGAAGAAAAATATCATATTTGGCTGGAAGAAATCTTGGCGGATTAGTGAATTAGTCAAGATTTCTTCCCGCCAAAGTTTCTTCTTTTAAGGTAGTTGCTAATGACACCATAATTCATAGTTCGAAACCACCAACAAAAATAAGTTTAATTCTCTAAAAAGTAGTCTTTTAAAATCTGTTTCACATAAGCCATGGTTGACCCTCTTGTATAATTATTTTTCAAGGGATTCTCTAAAAATCCCTCTTGTAGGTAGTTTACCCAATCTTAAGGTTTGTAGAAACGCTTAACAAAAGACCAGCATGCCCTTTTAAAAAGATTAACCTTCATCCAAAATGCGTTGATCTTCAAGGAATGACACAACTGAAAAAGAAATTAATCTGATTTATAAATGGAAATCTGATTTGAAGGTTCTATATTGAAAGTCAACCAGATTCACACCAGAACTAATGAAATATTTCCAAGCATTTATTTTTAGTGATGGAATGAAGAATATCGCCCAATAAAAGTTTTAAAAAATACCAATACTTCCACACCACACCACACAATTCGTGCTTTTTTTGTAAAAAAGGGGAGATTGCATTGACAAAATATCTTCTTCAATCAAGACGTTTTACAATTATATGCATAACATTATTTATTTCACCGTTATAAAGCTGAATGTAAAAGACTTCAAAATGGCGGAACTAAATTTGACACAAAAATTGTTCGATTCATGTTTGGTATTTTTCTGCAGATCTAATTCAATAACAAAGCATGGAATTTTATGGTCAACAGCTTTGTAAATAGGGCTAGAGTGAATTGTAAGTTTTTCTCAAATATTATGCACATGATTGTAAGAGTTCTTTCGTTTGAGTTTTTAACTAGGCGTATTTCAATGCCCTGTTTCGATTCGTTTAAAGTGCAATATTATTTTCCTTATGAGATATTCAAAAAATACGTTGATAATCAGGAAAACTAATGCTACTTATTTCTTGCAAAAAATAAACTGTATTTTCCAGTATTAAAATGTAAGAAATCTCAATATAATAGCAATAAATATAAAAAACTGTAAATGTAGTAAGTCTGGAAAACGTTAAAAAATGATTATATAAAATGATATTTGAAAGGAAATATCTTGTAAGAAATAAACAAAGGTTCTTTAAGTTTTAGCAATTTCTTTGTTTGGGTTAACTCATCTTCTGTATCCATCTATTTTATTGGTTAACAAAATCAGCTATTCTTTAGCAGGTTTGATAACACTTTCATTGTAATACAATGAAAGTGTTATCAAATCTGCTAAAGATGCATACAATTTGTATGCAACAGAATATCAAAAAGCCCCGCTTTGACTATCTGTAGCACCAGACACACGATACCCATTTTCATAGTAAGGTAGGAATGGAATGTATTTGCATATGTTGGATTTCATAAACTTCTTTGTTAAAAATGGCGGATCATAAACATGTATGGAGGAGACATTATTAACTGTACCACCCGGTGAGAGGTTATTCTGCCATTTGATGATACCTCTCTCTTCCTCAGTGCCAGGTAAAAGATTATCAAGTACAAAACCAGTCACACCTCCAACGGCCATATTTGTCATCATCAGAACTCGAAAAATTTGATTTATTGCATCCACACCTGGAAATTAAAAATATGTCATCATTATAAATGATCAGTATTATAAATGATCAGTACCCAACATTCTAGTAAATCACCTAGTATTCTTAAGTGAATAAATCTCGGTTGCTATAATTTATTACCTAGGATAAGGTAACGAAATTTTTAAGTTACTTTTATACAAACATGTTTTATATGCCTTCTAAATGCAACATTTATTTTCACATTTCAGATAATTCCATACATAGTTTAAATTTTTTGTAACATTTTGATTCCTTTTAACAGTTAAATATTAAAATTTCAAAGCTATATTTTATGTAATTGAATACGAGGTATGCTTTTAATTGTATTGTATATATTTCTGTAGTGTTGGTTTATATACTTTATTGAAGAAAATATTGATTAAAGAGATATCACAAGAAAACCCGATATGTTTTTTACATTGTGGCATTATAAGGGATGGAGGTGATCCTATAAGGGATGGTGGTTTCTGTTAAAATAACATAAATATGAAAACACAATCTATAACGAAATAATGAAAAATGAAAACTATCTAATTGATCAAACTACTTTCATGTAAAAGTTAAGTCTTCCTTTACATATGTTTGAAAAAATTAATACTATCGCTAATCTTAATGTCTTCATTCATATTATTCCACATCCACCCTTTCAACAAAAGGTAATTTGTACTTACCCACATCTATTTCATCTGGGTTAGCCTTAACCCAAGCAGGTAACACCATTCCAAAGAAATATGCACATCCAAGTACAAATAAGTTTCTTGTTGAACTCAAGTCAACAAATTGCAACGATGATATGCCAAAAGCAAAAATCATACCAAACATGGTTACAAATATTCCACCGATAACAGGATCTGGTATGGTTACGAACAAAGCACCAAATTTACCGATAACGGAGAGTAGAACCATTAGAAGCGCACCGTATTGTATAACGCGTATACTTCCAACCTAAAATTATTTAATCGGAAAAAACTTAATGTTTTTTTCTGGGACATTTCACTGTACAAAAGTTGTTTATGAATTATATACATTTTTCACAGTTATCAAGAAAAGAATGTTTTGGATTAAAACAGTTTTTTGCATATACAAACATAACAGAGGAATGAGATAAAACGAAAATATAAATACCCTGGAGAGGAACTCTAAAACTACCAAAGAAATATTCAAAACTTGTAAAGAAATTTAAAAAAATAATCTTTTGCTACCAAAGGATATATGATAATCAAAACTTCGATAAAATAGGAAAATATTGCTTAAATCCTCAGAACTGCTGATAATGAAACCCTTGACATGTGTTTTTCATTTCCCGACTAGACTGATCTGACCTTTTTCTGTACAAGTTATTCAAACAAGACATAGCCCTTCTTTTAAATACGATGTTATATGATAATAGATTTCGATGATTTTATGATAATTTAATTTCGACGAACTTTTTGAAAACAATATATATTTAGTTTTTTTCGGTTTCTAAAGAAACAATATTTCTAGGAGATTTAAATGTAAATTAATTAAAAATAAACGACAATATATCAAGAAAGAAAACACTACAATTTTACGGTTTTAAGATCTTACAAGAATTACTCAAAATATAGCGACATCGAATAGTGACTGGCATTTCTTTCAATAACCCTTATACTGATGTCATACCTCTTAGCATTAGCAACCATGATCTCATAGGATACGTTTGTAAGCTAAACAGCAACAATTACTCTAAAAAATTCATCAGATGTAGAAATTTTCTCGGTATAACCCTGACGAAATCGTGAGCTTAGAGACAGCAATTGGAAAAATTTTTATAATCGTCAACATGTAAACACAGCTTTAGATATAATATAATCAGAACAAAATGTAATCGACATGCGCCTCATATAGTTATACGCGTAAAAGGTAAACCAAAACCATGGTTATCTGAAAATAAAAGAAAATCTATGAATAATGAAGACAAGGCCTTGTCAGTTAATAAACGAATAAGAAATAGAGCTAATGACCTGATTTAAGTTGCGAAAATTTCCTATCTCTAAAAAAACAATAATAAAACCTTCATCAATATATAAATTCCGTATTTTTTCACTGAATACTACGGTCCCGTTGTTAAGAAATTAAAAGACGGAACATTTATATTACTATCAAAACTAAAATATTTGATACACTCCAGTTTACGTACGCCTCTAAATTCTTCAATGATAATCAATAGAAAAAAACGTAAAGCAAACAAATTAATCGGTATCGATGAGCTATATCCGAGAATTCTTCGCAATTGTGCTTCGGAAATTTAATCTCCGGTGCTTCATATCCTTAATTTGTCTTTAAAATCAGGTATAGTTCCTAGTAACTGGAAAAATGTTAATATTATTCCACTTTACAAATCTGGAGCAGCCAATAAGCCAGAGAATTTTATCTGTGTTGCCGCTACTCCCCAAGGTGTTTGAAAGGGCAGTTCATACAAAGCTAATGGAAACACAATAAAAAAAACAAACCAAGTCAAAAGTAAAAAATTAATCTATTAATAATTTGGTTTTACAAATTATGTACGTCTTCCGTAAATCTTTAAAGTAAATGTAACTTGTCTGAGTACTTGGGGATCCCTTTAAGAGCTCCCAATGAGATCTAGACAAGCTGAAAATGCAAGCACACTTAAAATATTACTAAGAAACCGTTTTATGTCACACGGTCATAGCAGTTTTTACTGAAGTTATTGATAAAGTTCTCATAATTCACCCATCTACTATTATCTTTGCGTTTAGCTACTTCAATGCGTCCACCACACTGACTGGCCACCATTCTCTAGAACATCTAGCTTTTCGTTTATTGACGTATACTACTTTGTCATATCTCAGTCATAAACTAGATGATGCTCTAACTCGTTTTCCTGGTTATGACAATCAGAAAACTTTTCTACTTGATATATTCCTTTCATCAAATACTGATACCTGCAAGACATCTACCACTAGACCTTTAAGAGAGAATGAGAATATTATATTAAACATAAAGCTGCATCCTTTGTCAAGTGTTTTATTTTTGACAATAAAGATAAACGCCCACACACCTTCTTTATCATTTTATCAAATTTTACCGAATTTAGTGTCGATACCGGGTCTAATGTGTTACCAAGCTATACATATGATTTTTTAGAATTAATTAGTCTTCCGTTGCATATCAGTTTTAAGGAAAGTGGAACAGTTGCTAATTTTTTCGATGTTCCAAAAAGTGCATCTTCTGTTTTAGGTTCCATTGAATTAAAAATCAGTTCATTTTGATCAAACAAAGTAGATACATTCTGTAAGTCTTCCATCAGTTTATTTTCAACAATCAAAAAGTTTTTCGCCAAGTATCACCGTATAGTCAGTGTACTTTATTATTTTAGCATTTGTGAACTCGTGGCGCAGTGGTCTAAGAAGCCAAACTACGGTAACCGTAGGGAAAATTTATGTGGTTCGAGCCCACTTGATGAATGCGTTTTCGGTGAAACAACCATCTAATTTCAGGCAACATAGCAGAATTTGGATAATGTATGTCTGCCCTCCAT
>JAUZNK010002566.1:0-11391 GCA_035046665.1 Euphysa ruthae | reverse complement strand
AGAAAGGCTCTATTTTGTCCTTCTTGGATTGTTCATCACCAATTGAATTAGCATGCAACATTGTAGAGTAAAGCACCCTCAAACCTGTTCCGAGAAAATATTTTATGGTACCAAGGTGTGTAGTTGAACTTATCCATATACCAATAATCTTCCAGCTTAGGTCTACGGTCTATTCTCATAGCAATTAGCACGGCAATGAGTTTGAGTAGTTCATAGTAGTTCAATCTTGAATATTGATGAGCAGGTAAATTCTCTTGCAATTTTTGGGTCGCGTATTCATTTATAAGTGTGACTAATTTTAATTGTACTTCTAAGCCATACAGTTCCAAAAAGCATTTATAAGCTGAAGATGTACCATCAAGGTCAGCAAAAGCTCCAGGCACTTTAGCTGGATCAAAGCTAAACTCGTGTAACCTTATATCATCACCAACTACTTTCTCCCATCTGTCATTATTATTTGGTTGTTGTTGTGGAGCGTGATCTTTTGATATTGTAGATGACGGACTCTTTTTCTTTTTTCACCCACAGCTACTATCACATTGTTTACCATATTACCAATAACACTTTCACTTTGTTGTTTGCCAAAACCTTCTTCATGCTCTTTTTCTTCGATTTCATATTCACTAACGTTTTCTTCTGAATCACTATCTGATAGTAAATCATCATAGTCTAGCTGAATGAGTTAATGCCCTGCTTGTGTGTAAGGACATTACAACCAGTCTAGGCATTCAGAAATTTAAAGAAATATTTTTAAGATAATTGATTTAAAATCAAAAATATGAAATTTGTGTAAATAAAAAAAAAGTTGATCTAAAAAAAAATTGTCAAAAACAAAGAGCGTGTAAATAATGAACATCTTGTTTTTTGTTTATTTGTTATAGATAAACTGATTTTATTTTAAATTGCATTATCGGCATTTATGCTTATTTCTTCACCAAATGGCATTATATTATTATTTTTCTTTGAAAATCTCATTATATAAGCAACTAATAAATTAATTATATATTTTGCTTTTTAGAACAAAATTATCTGTCTAAATTCATTGACTTTTGGACGATAAATTTTTTCGTTACTTGGCTAAAAATATAAGCAAATATTATCCAAGTTGGTATTCATCTTTTTAGTCTCTGCAGTATGCAACATGATTCCCTTTCCTCTTTTTAAGCCAAATTTTGCTAAAATATCTTTTTGTCAAATTTACCATGGATAATCGATGGATTTAGCCTTTTTTTGCAGGTGGCCTTCTGATAAATGCAGTAATAATATCAATTTTTTTTTTTAAATTTTAAAAATGAACTTTGGGTAAACAACTTAGAGAAATCTCTAACCGTTTTTGCAAGTTTCACTGAGCATAAATTTGTTTAAAAGATAATAGTGAATAAATACTTTAGGTTGCTTATTCTGGAAGGATTTGTTTTAAGAGATGTTGGATCAACACATCACTATCTTTATACCTATAAGTTAATTATCATAGAAAGCGATTTTTCTGTTATAATATACATAATGGAATAATTTTAGTAGCAGTGTTTATTTGTGAGAGTAGTTTTAAAGTAAGTAGAGATTAATGGACGATTAAATAATAAAGATTTCTGGTGCGATTAATTTCAAATATAGCAAGTCATGCATTTCTTTATAACTATTTCGAAAGTATTTAAATGTTTCTTCACAATGTAATAAAAAGTTGAGGTAAAGCATAATAAATGTGCTATTTTTAGGTGTGGACATTGTAAACAATTAGCTCCAGAGTATGCCAAAGCAGCAAAATAACTCAAAAACAATGATCCATCTGTACCACTTGCAAAAGTAGACTGTACTGTGCAGACAAAGTTGGCAGACCGCTTTGAAATACAAGGTTACCCAACAATCAAGTTATTTAAAGATGGAAAAGAAACAGATTATGAGGGGCATAGAGACGGACCAGGTATATGTTCATTTAATTCACAGTAGTCCTAAACAAAGAAGTTTAATGAATTTTACTTTAATGAATTAAACTTATAATGAGTTATAAAAGCTACTGCAACTTTTCACAAGAAATATATTTTAAAGTATCCTCTATTTTATATAGAAAAATATATTATCTTGATAATTGCTGTGGTAAATTTAATTTAAAACCACATATACATACATTATGAAAACTAGTTTGAGGAGTTGCAATTTCGTGATTTATTGTGAGAGCTAATGGTGGGGCTCTGAAAATTATGCCTGGAAAACTGTATTACTTAAATATTTTGGTTATGGTTTAGGTATTGTTAAATATTTGAAGGAGCAGACTGATCCTAACTATGTACCACCACCTGATGCTGTTGTTACTCTTACTGAAAAAAACTTTAAGGAAATTACAGATCGTGAGGAAATAATGCTGGTAGAATTTTATGCTCCATGGTAAGTTATTTGGTATGTTAAAACGTTTTTTTCAAGGGGTTTTATTTTTTACATCAAAACTGCCATTATCACCATTACCATCATCACAATTTTCATCCCCACCATTGTAATTGCCTTCACCACCACTACTATCTTTATTGTCATTATTATCACAGCCATCATCATCAATATAAATTGATTTAGAATTTGTTGTGCAATATTTATATTTTCTAGCACTTTAATATACAAATGATAAAACTAGGAAAGATTAATTATATTGTCTTGCACATCAGTTCTTAAGCTTACTTACTTGGGCACAGTTCCATTTTTATGCTTTTATGCCTAATTTTATAAATTTTTCTGCGAAATTTGAATTAGATATTTGTATGGTATTTGTATATTTGATGTTACAAGAACTAAAAATTGTTCATCAAGTCTTTCCCTTCTATAAACAACTATTGCCGTCATTTTATAGCAAAATACATTTTTTCAGTAATTTTGAAAATTGAGGCTGGCTGATAAAAATTTTTATCTGCACACCATGATCTCATTTTAAACATCAAGCTCTTAACATTTTTTTGATTAAAAGCAAATTGACAATATTTATTTATTTTTTTAGGTGTGGTCACTGTAAGAAGATTGCTCCTGAACTTGAAAAAGCTGCTGTTGCACTGCAAACAGACGAAAAGCCAATTCTCATTGGTAAGGTGGATGCTACTGTTGAAAAGCAGCTTGCGACTGATCATGGTGTTACAGGCTACCCTACAATGAAGATTTTTCGAAAGGGAGTCCCAAGTGATTATAAAGGACCTCGCGAAGAACCAGGTATGTAATAATATAAATAATTGTTTAAATAAATTAAAACACACAGTTTTTAATTTAAAGAATTCTTCTACAGATAATATTTTTAATGAAATATAAACCTTTTACTTTATATTGTGAGATTAAGTTATACTTTTACTTAATTTTTGATAAGGTGTTTTCTTTCAAAGGGAATTAAAATTTGTTGCTTATATTTATTTTTCTGATTCCAATAAAACACTAAATTATAAAAATTTTGTGTTGCATTTATTGTTTAATAGATTTTAGAAACAAACAAAGTTGTTTAATTTTAGCTAAAGCTATTTAAAAACTAGATAAAGTCTACTGGGATCCATCCTTCCCTGGCTGCTTTCTTTATTCTCCTGCAAAGAACGCATGACCACACAAACTAAATTCCTAATTAATTTATTGGTTTGAATTTATTAATTTATTGAATCTATTTTTTATAAAAGATTAACCTGCTAAGGATAGAAGAGTATTTAGGTGAGGTGTTGTCGAAGTGTTGTTGAAATGTAGTTTTAGCAATTATTTATTTCTTTGACAGGTATTTCAAAGCACATGAGGGAACAGTCTGGTGACCCCACTACTCTTTATGAAACATTATCTGATGTCAAAAAGTATTTGAAATCAAATTTTGATGAGCCTGTAATTATTGGTGTATTTGAGAACGAGAATGAACCCTTATACAAACTCTTTCTAAGTGCAAATAATGATGTGCGAAGTGATTATTCGTTTGGACATACATTTGCAAAGGAAGCAAAAAGTTTCTTTGATTTAAAGAAGAGCGCCATTGTAATTGCACATCCAACATATCTATTAACAAAACATGAACCCATTTATAGAGTATATGACGTAAGTATTTTTCAAGGATTGATTTTCATGCAAACCTTATCTTTCTCAAGGTGTCATAAGGTGGAGATCCATCTGTAGAAAGCAAAGTAAAACAAAAGAGTAATAATAATATGCATTATGTATTTTTATGCTTGTCCCAAACATGCCTAAAATCCATTGCGTTTATCTGTTTATTATCTTTTAACCAATATCGTATATAACATGAGATCAAAAAATGTTGTTAATTTTATTTTTCCTCTTGTTTTCAAGGATGCTTCTGGTTCAAATGAAGATGTCCTCAAATTTTATAAAAATCACCATGTTCCACTAATTGGACATATGCAACAACATACTGAAAAGAGATTTTGGAAGCGACCCCTTGTTGTTGTTTTCTATGATGTCAACTTTGAGCCAGAAACAAGATCACGTAAGTATATTATTTCACTTGTTTGTATTCTTAAAATAGATTGTTTTCCTGATTTTATTTATATTACTAAAATTCAAAAGGAATGGACAAGGAAAGTTTCCATTTTGGTCTTTTTTCATTAATCTCATTTATGAATAATGTAACTTCATTACCTTCCTTGTGTCCAAGCACTAAAAATTGATTTTACTGGAGGTGAAAACTAAAAGTTTACTAAGAATATTTTAAGTCTACCCAAGCTTTTTTATTTTAATTTAATGGCTTAAGTGATAAAAAAGTTTCTTTTTGTAGTTATATTTTGTGTCTAATAATTTAATTTCAATCGATTTCAACATTATTTTTGGGTGCATGAAATTTTAGCAATTTAATAAAGAATTTTTATCCCTGATATGCTTATTTATCCACCTATTTTAGGCTCATATTTTTGTCCTGAGTTAAAAAAACATCTTAAATAAACTTTCAAGAATATTACTCACCTTGTAGCAAGATTATATTTACTTTTTAAATTCTATCAAAATATGTAACATAATAAATAAAACGTGTAAAAAAGACAAAAGGAAATATATACATTTCAATAAAATTTATCTATCTATATACCTATATAGGTATACAGTGTCAATATGTTATTTTTTGTATTACTACTAAAAAGAGTGCTCCAAGATCAATAAATAATTAATCCTTAAAATCAAAATTATATATTATAATGAGTAAGTAACATGAGCAAGTCTTCTTGTGTAACGTTATTTTGGGTCACACTTTTTTAGTGTCTCTCTATTTCCTTTCAATAAAAATTTTATGAATGGCAGTTTTTTTTTAGTGACTGAATACTGGAGGCAAAAAATCGTTCCTTTTGCTTTGAAATATCCTGACGCACAGTTCGCTGTTGCTGATGAGAGTAATTTTCAACATAAATTACAAGAGCTTGGTCTTTCTGATTCTGGGGAAGATGTGAATGTAGGAATTTACAAACAAAATGGTCAGAGGTTTGCATTGGATGATGAATTTAACGAGGAGAATCTAGACGAGTTTTTGGATGATTTTTATCATGGTTAGTTATAATATCACGATGTAATTTTAGTACTATTATTTTTTTTTCCAATTTAAGTTAGGCACATTTCTTTACAAGCAAATTTCTCCATCATATTAGGAATTGGATTTTTTTTTTTTTATTTCATTTTAAAATACACTTTTAAATCTAGACCGTAATTTGATGGGGGTGGTGATCATAATTTGATTCTGGAGTTTAAATTGGTTTTACTAGAATTTTTATGGCAATGATATGAAACATATTTGAAATTATTTTTCCAAATGAGACTTATTTTTGACTTGTAAAAAATATATTCGCCACTCCATTTCCAATAATTAGCAAATAAAGTCGCAAAAATGAATAATTTCTTCAGAAATAATTTTCTTTGCAATTCTGTCTTCCCATGAGTAAGTTTGATTATCTTAGTAATCCAGATTTCCACTTGTTACATGCATTAAAAGAATACTATTATTCGTGTAGATAAATTGAAACCTGTTATCAAATCTAAACCAATACCACGAAAAGCTAAACCAGGAAAAGTTCAAGAAGTAGTCGGTAAATCATTTGAAGATGTTGTTTTGAATGAAAAGAAAGAAGTGTTCATTGAATTTTACGCACCTTGGTGTGGTCACTGCAAGAAGCTTGTAAGTATCCTTATTTTTGGTTTTACTACATTCAGTTGTGTTTCTGAAAAATTTTTGGTCAAAAATAACTGCATATGCAGTTCCATTGCTATTATCTTTCGTGGTTCAGTGATTTAAGTTAGATTTCAGGGATTAAATTTTGCTTTAGATGAAATTTTAACATTGAAAAACTGACGTGTTTTTCTTTTTTAAGTCAATTTGTGCAAATAATATCTTTTAAAAGTATTAAAAAATTGTCAAAAATATTTTCTGACATGGATGTAAATACCATGCATGAATGGTTTGTGTATTGGCTTAAGTCAGAATTTTGTAGTTAGCTTTTTGTGATGAATTCTTAATGTAACATCCAGTTCATGATATTACAGGAATTAAATTTTGTGTAGTTTGTTGTAAATTCGCAGCCCATTTTCAAGATAAGAATCTCAAAGATTTTTTTTTTTAAATCTAAACTCTTAAGCACCACGTTTTTAAAATGAGAGCGATATTCTTAAGAATGCCTGATTTCTGGAATGTAACATAAAAGATTTTTTGCACTTTGATATAATGACGTAGTATTATAAGTAGTATTACGTCAGTTACGCTGAGGGGTTAAAGAAGAAGAAACTTATGTAAAATTTTAATTATACTTGTAAACAATTATTCGTCAGATAAAGAAGAAAAAAAAAACATTTTTTCAAGCTTTTCGGATAAAAAAGAAAAAATGGTTACACGCGCTAACATTATGAAAAAATTCCATAGCAAAAATTTTGCATTGACATATAATATCAAATTTTTCGAATCTTTGTTATAGGCCCCTGTTATTGACCAACTAGCTAAGAAGTTCAAGAACGAAGACAGTATCGTGATTGCTAAGATTGATGCCACCGAAAATGAGGCTCCTGATCCATACACAGCAAGTGGCTACCCAACAATTTATTACACTGTACCTGGCAGCAAGGATAAACCAATCAAATTTGAAGGTGCTGGTAGAGAACTTAAAGATTTAGTTAAATTTGTTGAAGATAACTCAATTATATTGAAAAAGAAAAAGGAAGAACTATAAAAAATAATTTATATTTTATTTTTATATTTCTAATTCCTATATAATTACTTTATGCATATATTTTGTAGTTTTTACACGCAAACAATTTTAATAAAATTTTGTTTATTAACTTAAAATGGTTTGAGTCACGGTTTTCTCAAGTTTATTATAACTTCACAAAATTCTTGTTTGCAAAAATTTTTAATTTGAAGTTTACATAATCTCTTTTCACCTGTTAACTTTCAATATCGCATTACTTACTTTGTAAAGTAATTTAGCTAATTCGAGAAGGTTCCAGGAATAATTCTCCCCTGAAACATACCCCCGGACATTTACCCCCAGAAAAAATACCCCCGGAAATATACCCCAATACAACAAATCCCCGATATATACCCTCTTGAAAGGTACCCAAGGGCCTGAGAGCATTGTTGCTGTAGAAAATTTGGCACTTTCGTTTTTTTAATGTGAGTCCTTTTGCAAAAAGATATACGCCATGATATATATTTTGATTACCCTAACGTTTTTTGGTTTTGAGAGGAAACTTTGAAAATTTTCTTTGATTGCCTGGATTGCAACCATTTTCCAATTGGGGGTAATTTAATCAAAAATTATCTTTTTCATGAAAAAGGTTAGTAATTTAAATCGTTTCAAGAGGGTTTCAACATGCAAAGTGTAAGGAATTTGAAATAAATGATAATTTAAATAATCAATCCTTTAGCTGTTAAACAAAGAAAACATGGTTGACAACTCTAGTACTATAATTCTAGATTGTGTGAAATGCTCTGAAGGTAACGTATTATGTCCCGATTAGCGCAATCATTAACAATAGTTATAATTCATTAATTACAATCCATGTATTGGCAGTGCTGTGCTTCGGCTTGCAAAATCTCTGCTCGATTTAGAGATTGCTCTTTCTTCAGGAGCTCTAAGAATTTCCCCAATGTTGGGAGGGAGGATGAGCAAAATCTTTGAAATTGCCGGTGCCATCCCTCAATATGGTTGCTCGTCCTCGTCATTTCGTGATGGGTGTGATAGAATATATTCCATCTCTATATTGGAAACAAGGTATGCCGCGTGGGGCATTTCGTCGGAATCTCCCTATGTATGTTTCTTCGAAATTGTCCAAATAGGATCAACGTTTTGGTAGTTGTTTCGAATAACCTCACTCAACCTCTCAAAGGTATTAACGACATAATCTGATGGTAAAAATGCAAGAGCTGCAACCATTCTCAAATGTAGGAATAATTCTGGATCAACTTAATGTTCTTGGAGGCCAACAGCTTGTATTCGTTTTCGAATATTTGAGGCCAGATGACAAAAAAAGCCAGTGATTTCAATGTCGTGGAATGTGGCAGTGACGGGATTCATAGCTGCAATTTCAACATCAACCGAAAAGTTAATGGGAGATTACCAGTTGCAAGAGCTTAATGGGATATTTCACCCATAAACCTTTCGTATGTTTGTTGAGTTTTGTGGGGGCAGTAATGCGTACACACATGGTGTTTTACGCTGATTGATATATAATTGAAAAAATATGTCTGGGCAGACTTTGATCCTATCGCCAAACCAATCCTCTGAGTTGGTGCAAAGTTGAATAGCCTGGTTGGATGCAAGAATTAGGATTTGGTTGTCTCCTCCAACACCTCTCTCGAATAACAAAAAGTTTTTATTATTCGCTGTTTGCTGGTAGACCATAGGAAACTCTGGGAAAGAAGCTCTATTTACAGGGTTGCCAGGACGTTCGTTTAATCTTCGTTGGTGGCGGATTGTTCCACGCATGTGGTTAGTTGCTGGTAAATTTACTGATGCATCTTCTGAAATTCCTGTGCTTCGCCAAGAATTTGCTGCAGTGTATTCTGTGTGGTGTCGGCTTGATCACGAATATTTGTTTTATTACGAGTAACTTCACAAACTGTATTGAAAGCGGTTGGTGAGTGTGCTCATTAAACGCGCCAAATATTTCGTCCTGGATGTCTGTCTACCTTTATCTTTGCTTTGTATTATTTCTTATTTCTCCTCAACATGTACTCAAAGGATATAACGCCATTTGCCAGATCTTTTTGGAAAATATACACGTAACCATCAGCAATGATTTTTCGCTGCTTTTTTTGCGACGCCACAAACTCCATCTTTGCTTATCTCATCAGTAGTTATTTGCAAAAGAAAACTTTTCGCCAGCATGAAAAAAATGTAAAAATATGTTATTTTGACTTCACATAAAAATAGAGTGTTAACTCAACTCAAATCTTCATGTCTTTTTATGTGTGCTTGCTATATAAGAAAACTTCTACGAGTATATAAAGAGATTTTAAAAATTATTTGCTGCAAGTGTTTTACTTAATTTACTTTTATAATGGCTAGTAAAAAATTTATGAAAATTATTGATATGTTTGTTAATTTTTTTTTTGTTTTTTTTTACTTTAGATATCTATATGCGTTAATCAACGTATCTACTTAAATATAACACACTTTAAGCAACCTGAGACTGTTTTTATTTTGAGCCCAAGTCTATTACTTATGTTACAAATTAATGCCAAATCAGCTATAATCCGAGTTTATACTGAGAATACTTTAAACTCAAAATGCTCAGTATGTGCTAACAGACTCAGTATAAGAACGGTTAATTTGTTTGTATAAAAAAACCTGCGTGGAAAGATGTGAAATATCTTCTGTGTAACATCGTCTTTATCTCTTGCTATCTTCCTTCTTTAGGCCTTTGTGAATCTCTTCAAAAAATATTATAGGCAATAATAGGAAAGTACCATGTTTTTATTTGTTGTTGGTGTCTTATTTATTTTATTTCTTTTAGTGAAAATATTATTGTCCTATGAAAATTCATTTTTTTATCCTGTCCCTCTTGTGTGTATTGCTTTATGCTAGCATAGTCACCAGAAACTAAATTTTATTTCTTGAAACTATAATTTTACAAATCAAAGACAAAAACACTGCTTTATATGTTTTTATACTGAGGTTACTTCTTCAACTCAAAGTGTGTTGATGATCCTCAGTACAAAAATTCCTAATATTTTTTTGGTTTCTGGTTATGGGGGTATATTTTCAGGAAGTATATTTCCGGGTGTTTATTTCATGGGGGTATATTGCCGGAGGTATATATCCGGGGTTTTGTTGTACTGGGGGTATATTTCCGGAGGTATTTTTCAAGGGGGTAAATATCTGGGATTTATTTCCCGGGGTTAATTTTCTTGATGCCTTCGACAATAGTGGGTAAGTAAAGCTAAAAAAGACATTAAAGTAGATGGAAATTACGACAATCTTTGAAGATAGTTTAACTAAATTTTGATGCGTAGTTAGTTATCTGTACTATATTTATTATTAAATACATCTGAGTAATTAGGACTGAATCTGTATAGATTTTAAAAATCTAAGTAACCTATCAAGCAACTCTTTAAAATGGTAGATCAAACACCTTAAATTCATGATTGATCTCATCTATAATCATGGTCAAAATATTATGACACTTGCATTCTATTTATATCTTATAAAAAAAAAAAATACACCGCACTTGGTATATTCAACCTAAGGTTTATCTTTTGTCTAATAGACTCATAGACTTAGAACTAAGAAAGTAAAAAAAGTCATAGTAGAGAAATTAGAATAACTGTTTAGGCGATCTCTACTTTTCAATTTTGAACTTTAAGAAAGTAAAAACTGCATAACTTTGCATTTCGTTCATTCTTTTTATTTAATGTTATCTATAAAAACTTCAAAAAATGCTGTGTTTATGGATGAATGAGATTTCAGGCTGCCAAAAGAAGAAAATGAAAGAGCTCGATGGCTTGAAGCAATTCTAAGACACAATATACATGATAAACCAGATACTGTTGTATGTGCAAAGCACTTTCCCTTAAACTTTGAAAAAATAATTGTTCGTGATAAAGAAAGACCTAAGACGCCACCTTCAGTTTTTGAAAATCTCCCTCAGGGTATGATTTCAACCCCGCCTGCAAATACAAGAAACACAAAAATGTCATCTTTTAATGCAACAAATGAACAAGATGATGGAGTGGAAATTTTTTTTAAGTAAGGACAAGGTTAATTTTTGTCAACTTAAAAATGAAACTCACAGTCATGAACTTTTGTGTAAAATTACTTCTTGTATTACAGAAGAAAAACTTTACATACAGTCAAATAACTTCTTCACTGATGATATTATCTCAACAATATCTTAATAATAATTTCACAAAACATGAAGTTTGAATGCTGTCATGCAGGTGTATTTATTCTAGCACTTTCTAAAGAC
>JAUZNK010002565.1:0-27723 GCA_035046665.1 Euphysa ruthae | reverse complement strand
TACACTTCTTGGAATATTTAAACAACAGAATTACAAATACATCTTAATAAATTTATATTGATAATCATAAAATTAACTGATGCGTTCTTACTTTGATAAAAACATTATTAACCTAACCGATATTTATAAAGTTTAAGCAGAAATTTTATTTTATATAGAGTATAGTTACTTACTTCTTGCTTTTCTTGTTTATAGCACAGCCAATTATGAGAACAGAAAGCAGAAGAAATGCAACAAGTGTAGACACAAAAAAATTAAGCGGAGTCAGCACGTCAAGAAGCTGATTCGCTGCCATCTCTCATTACTTTATTTTATTGGAAAAAAAAAAAAACTAAATAAACGAAAAAAAAAAGAATACCGATGTATTATTTAACTAGAGAAATTTAACTATGAAATTAAGATAAAATTTAGGTAAAAGTTATAGATAGAAAATACTTTAAAAGTTAATTTGCTTAGATCTGTTAATCAAATGGAATTAAGATTTTTATCAGACTTTAGATTCTTGGTTCATATTTGAAACCTATTTGAGAAATGAATTGGCTTATTATTGTAATGGGATAGCCAACCAATGAAATAATCATCTAAAGAGGGCTGAAAGAAAAGAAAGGTGTGATATCCTTGGTAGAATCTTAGGGTGGTTGTGCCAAAAGTTGCTTGGTTTACTCCCTGAAAAAAACAAAAGCTACACAATTTTAGAATGTGAGAATGCTACTGCACCTTTGATACCAGTTATCAAACCAGATTGAATACAAACGTTATTACTTTTATACCTAAAAATCCTTAAAAGTCACATTTCTGTAATTACGATGCATTCTAGCGTCCTTAGCAACCATTTGTTTGTACAAATTACCAGGGGCTTTTTGCCTAATTTAGATCCTCTTGGTTCTTAATTTTACACCCATAAACTGCCCTATAAGTCTAGCTTTTTTGCAGTTTAGAATCAATTTTGTGTATCTTTTACATGAGGTAGAATTGAATAATGAATAAAAAATTTTTTTTTAAATTCAAATGTTTAGTGAACAGATTTTTACTTGTTTTGCTCTGTTTTTTTACGTACCTTTTTTTATTCTATAATGATCTTTTTAAATGACTTATCATTACATTACTGAATTACTAATCGAATCAAATTAAATTGCAAAGATTAAAGCTAGAAAAAAGTCCAGAGAGAGTGACAGAATAGTAACCTGTCAAAAACAGTATGGCCAAATGTAAAAGTACCCCAATGTTAACTGATGTTGTTGTTAGTTCAACTGCCAAACTTAAAACTGAGTAACTCCTTCTTGAAAGTAATTCACCCTCAACATTTTCCAACATCACTATCAGTGAGATGCAACCTTTGTAACCATCTATCGAGACTCATCAGCAGCAGCAGGTCATAAATAATAAACGTACTGTAAAAGGTAATAGCATAAGAGACCTGAATCTATTGACAAGTGCTATAGAAATGGCAGCCATGTGTTCCACATGTAAAATGAAAGACATTGAAAATACAAAGGCTAGGATGGGACTATATCAATCATTTTGGCTCGTATGTAACAAGTTTCATGGCAAAACTGAGTTTAAAACACGTTAAAAAAAAATACTCAAGCGTCATATGATATAAACATGAAAAGTGTACATGGCAGTTTTCAAGGGCTTGGGTATTCGGGACTTTTCAACTTTACATCCTAACTAGATTTGCCAACACCAGTAACTGAGCAACCATACACTAAAATTGTGAGAAATTTGAACAAGATCTCAAAAAATCTGGGTACCATTACAATGGAAAAAGTTGCTTCTCATATATTTGACCTGAAAAAGTCTAGAAATCCATTTGGTATTATAGAAATCCATGACAAAAGTGTTGCCAAAATTGTAGTCACAGTTAATTTTATGTGACAGAAACGTGGCTTTACTTCAAAGTATGGTGTGGTGTTTCTCATATCTGTGGATACTGGTGAAATAATTGATGCAGCAATTCGAAGTTTGCATTGCCATGAGTACAACCAAATGGTGTCAAAACTGGGAAGTCAAGAGTCACCTCAACTCGAAAAATGGTATACCATTCATGCATCAAAGTGTTCCATAAACTACAATGGTTCATCATGGAGTATGGAAACATCAAAATTTCAAAATGTTTTGCCGTTCGATAGAAACACAGAACCTTATGTACACAACTTTTGTTGGTGATGGAGATAGCAACAGCTAAGGCAAAGTTAAAGATTCTTGTTCTATTAATCATCCTAATAACGCCATAGTAAAGGAAGAATGCGTTGGGCACATACAGAAACGGGTCCTGCTCTACGACTGTATAAGCAAAAGGCACGTCGATCAAAATTAGCAGACGGCTAGCCAGTTGGAGGAACAGGACTCCTGACAGACTTAACCATTGATAAAATGCGAAATTACTTTGGTGAATCTATTAAAAATAACTCTGGTAACTTATCTCGAATGAGTACTGCCACTTTAGCAATTCTTCACCACTGTGCAAAAAACCTTTTGTCCTTGGACCACCAGCATAGGTATTGTCCTCGTAGTGGTAGGTACAAATATTGGAGTGATCAATATAATTATGATGATGATAAAAGATTATCTCTTGTATTTTACAAGCAACTTTGTCCTATTTTTGAACAATTGTATGAACTTTTAACATGGCGTTTGAGTGGATTGATCCAAAACCAGCACAACAAAAATGATCCAAAACGACTAAATCAATGGCGTCTTATAGACGGTGCCCAAAAACGAAATTCTGTGGGTTAGCTAAGTTAGAGCTAGGTATCTCAGAAACTATATTTCACTTCAATCAAGGTTTAGGGAGTGATTTACAGTTACAGGAGCATTATGACTCGGCAGTTTCAGTTAATATGGAAAAGTCTCTCAAAGTTATAGACCGCAAACGTGTGCAAAATACATCTAAAAAGATTTCAGAACAATATCGCCTTGCCCACACCATCAAACAGGCCAAAGCTAAAAGCAAATCATAAATAAAAAGTAAAACATAAATACCAGGAGCATTTGGTAAAATACTGGGACAACACCTGATACCAAGCTTGTTAATTTGGAACTAAAACTATTTCAAATAAAGAGGAGTCAAAACAAGTGGCAGATGATGTTGTGTTGTGCTTTGTGGATGACGTTGAAATGATACGTTTAAATTAAATTCTATAAGAATTTCTTTTATATTTCTTTCCTCCTCTTTGATCTTTTGTGCCTGTGTATGTTATTTAAGGTATTTGTAAGTTTATTTGGTTAATTATTAAGAAAATCTTGTATCAACTTGAACTTTAGAGGACGTTTTCTCTGTTTGTGTGTAAGGGTGTTTCAAGGACTAGAATCTCAAGATACTATGGTTGAAAAACCACCAAACTTTTACCAAAAATTTACCTTATTGGTGCAATCAAAATGAGTTTTTCATTTTATGTATAAAGCATTTATTACGTTTATCGTTATTTTGCTTTTTCACAACTTTACCCCCTGAAAACGATTTTTCTACAAATTCCCAAATAATTTTGTCATAATTGATAAGGCCATCTTATAATTTCAAGTTTCATGATGAAAAAATTTCTAGTGCATTAAATATTTAAATTTTATTGAAAAAGGCCTGTTTTTATATTTCTTATACGTAACCCCCAGTTTGACCAATTTTTTTTCTTAATATATAATTCTTTAGATTTTAATATGTACTACCATTGTCATGAGTTTCATCAACTTCAAGAATCTACTTGTAGAGATATTTCACTTTTACTAAATGAGTTTTTTTTTTTTGTCCACTGGCTACCTTAAAAAGCCTAAAAAAAGTTAAAAACTCGAACATAGATATATAATATCATACAATTATATCATATCATATATCATATAATTCTTAATGAAGGGATTAAAATTTGTATTTAAAAAGTTTTACAATTTTCTGCATTGAAAGTATTTAACACAGCATAAAAATTTTGAATTACCTAAAAAAAATTTTTAAAAAGGAACACATAATAATTCCATTTAAAAAAAAAAAAAACTGCTACTGCAGGCAAGAAGCTAAAAACCAATCAAGTTGACTGATAGAAAAATTACCATGGTTGTTGGCATTTCCATTTTACACCAAAGCAAGTTTATGAAATTTTATAGCTCTTGTATGTTACAAATTTTATAAACCCATTGTCTAACAAATATGGAGGTTTCTTGATAAAGAATTAAAGGATTAAATTTCAAACAATGGTGAAAGAGCTCATGTTTAAACAATTCTAGCGGATGAATCATTTATACAGCAACCAAATATTTTGTTGTGCAATTAAAGTCATCTAAATGCCATAAGGCTTGATGTTTACCTAAATGCAGTCCATTGTTAGAGTAAGAGCATTCAGATTGATGTGATGTAAATTGAAAAGACTCAACAGCCTGTTATTAAGGAATGGAAATATATTCACATTTGCTATTAATATGCCTATCAGTTAAGTTTGATAGAAACCCCTGTGGATAATCAGGAAAACTTTGAATAATGAAGAGTTCAACCAATGTCTCTTATTTCTTTAAAATTACATAGTTCATGCATTTTTCTTACCTAGAGATTTTAGCTGCAACTATGTAATTAGCTTAACTTGTTTCGAAATATCACCCTTTAGGTCCAAGCTTTTCATATCATCATAATTAAGCCAATGTAGACCAATCAGGATCATGAACCCCAAGTAGTCTTCAAGAAATGCTTAAACAGACTCGCACTACCTCGATTACATTGATTTATTGTCCTCTGATATGAATGTTCTGTTTCAAAAAGGAAAAGCATCTTATAGACAGAGCTCATAAGAGGGCGCTACGAACAATCTACAATAACTCCGCTTTAGATCTTCATGATGAATTGTTAACTATTGACAACAGTTATAGTGTGCACACAATAACAATAATAACATTAAAAAAGTCCATTCATGTGACAAACTAATTGCAAAGTTGTCTGAAGATAATTTGGTTTCACATAATATCATAAATACTGTCTCACAAAATTCACAAAATGAAAAAAAAAAACCACCCATCATCGAATGAGACAAATAAAAGATATTGCTACAGCTGAAGCTGTTAATTATTTACAGGAATATTTAGAAAGCAATCTGGTGATCCCAACAGTGACAATAACCACACCAGGAAAATATTACTGTAACACAGATGAAAATTTAAATCTTAACATACCTGAAAGAGTAAATTCTACAAGGTTAAAACAAAATTTAATTATTTTATGTCCTGACATTTTTATTCACTCCGAAGGAAGAAAAAATTTTTGCTTTTAAAGATGATTTAATTAGAACATTAGACTTGAATACCCTCCACCTGATTCAAGAAGCAAAAATCACCCATAGAGATATGCCAACTGTTAAACAGACCTTTTATGATCTCCGAAACAGATGTTGTACCACAACTGTTATTGACATTAGTTAATTTGATTATTGGAAAAGATGATTGTTGTAAAAACGGCACAGTCAACAGAACAGCATATATTTTTTAAACAAGTCAGCAAAATTTAATCAAACTCAACACCAAAGACGTCCAACCATATAAACATAGAAATATCAGTAGTGATTTACATTGGACTTTATTGCATGCTTATATGAGAATTTGTGACACAAATTATAGTTTATCGCTAATGCTAAGAATTTGGTTGAATCGTTTCAAGAGAGCGGAAATCCATATACCATTTATCATCCATCTATATTTAATAAGTTGTACGAAAGAAGTTAAGAACGAAAAATTATTATTAACGGTTAGCAACATTGAGCAGACGATAGGAAATAAAAATTACCTTGACAATCGCATAACTTAGTGGAAAAATCCTTTAACCACCACTATCAAAAAGAATAAATTCACTGTATTCAAAATAAATACACGTTTGAGTGTTTAAAAAGACAAAACAAAAAAGTTTGAAGGATGATGATTCATTATTTTCACAACACCTTGTCACATGTCAATCTAGAAAAGATAATTTAGAAGAATTCTTTGCTAATGAAAATCAATCTTACCCGCCATAAATATCAGTTTCTGGCAAATGTCTTAAAAAAATCTGATTTGTTGTCTCAATCCCAATAATTTAGTACAAAGAAACTTTAGACCAAAAGTCATCACAGATAGTTTAGTAAACAGCGAATGTAAAACTTTATCAGAATATGCTAAGCATGTATTCATACGTTACCTAGAAAGTCAGCTAAAAACTACCATGAATATAAACCTTGTATATGGGACATTTACCAACCTGCCAGTTTGAAAAACTTTACTGCCAAAAAGAGAGGTTATGACGTGAGGAGAAAATGAAAAGATAATGACACTCTTCCAAAGAATTGGAGTATGTTTTTTACAATGTGACAACAAAAAAATGGAACTGTTCCCTTTTTTATGACATGATATATTTAAAAAGATGTTGATGTCTCAAATTGTTGTTACTATTGGCTCACAATCTTTATGTTCACTCCCAAATATAGAGATTAGCAGAGATATACCGCCACACTGTGTTATAAGGAGACTTTAAATGTTCAAATTAATTTTAAAGAGCTTAAGATTGAATTTCGAGTTGGCAAAACATTACCTTATCTACCAATCCATGAAGTTGCAAAGTTGCTGGGAGAACAATCTTGCAAAGCACTACTCTTTCTTCACACCTTTACTGGGAGCGACACCACATCCAATTGTTTTGGTATAAAAAAGAAAATCTTCATTAACTCAGGGAAAGTGCAAGGTATTTTTGAATATGGCAATTATTGAAGATTTTAGTGAAGGTGACTATCAACTTATAAAGATATGTTTTGTTATGTGAGTTTATTTACTCTAGGAAATCATGCAATCAAAAATTTGCCACCAAAAACTGCAGCTTTGAAAGAGCATTTAAGAAGAGCAAGATTCCAGTGTTTTGTTTGGAATGATTTGAATCCAATGCAGAATCTTACTCCTCCAAATGAATGGGGTTGGAAAAGGTCCCAAAATATGTTTTTTTTGCTTTTGGAGTCAGCTTTCTAAAGTGTCCAAATCATGACGTCAGCTCATACGATATGTTTGTAAAACATCATGCAAAGGACACTGCAAATGTAAATAGGCAAGCATGAAATGCATTGAACTTTGTACTTACAAAGGAGACTGAAAATTTGTGTCATAAATAATAAAACTAATTGTTATTTTTAATGCTTGTTTTAATGGTGGTATGTTGATTTTTTTGGTTATAAAATAAGTTTAAATATTTCTAATTTTAAGACTTTCGTGAATTTGCACATGTTGGAGACTCAAAACTATATTTTGAACCATAGTAAACGCTTACATATGTGAAAAATCTATCATTCATGATATTTTCTAGTGGTCAAGTGACCAGTTACAAATCTTGATAACACACTACCTGCTTTTCAGATAATGGTTCTTTAGTAAAAGCTGCTCCCTATGTAATAAGCTTTCCAACGAATCCAAATGTGTAACTATTCGAAAAAAAATTTCACACTTAGGTCATGTGACCATTGGCTAGTATGATGTCATGATGCCAGATTTGGGGGTGGCTTTTGATGTTTTTGGAATAGCCTTAACATAAATTTAACATAAAACACCATTCGGCAAAGTTTCATGCTTCCTTCAAAGAATGAACAATCAAGGTTATTTTTCCTCTTAAAAGTCCACAAAAAATCCCTAGTTGCAAGAAGTATTTTTGATTTCACAAAAATTTAATCACTTTCTATTATCTTTCGCAGTAAATAAAGTATTATCAATTGTACAAAATTTAATCACTGTTCATTACATTTGGCAAAAAATAACCATTGCTAATCCCTAGAGAAGTATTTCTGATCATACTGAGAAACTATTGAAGCTCTAGAAATTTTTTTGTACTTTGCTTGAAGACTGAAGCAGTTTATCTCCCGAAACATTGTCAGTTTAAATACATAGCTCATGACATGTCTTTAAATTATTATTTACTTGTTAAAATGACTGAGTTGACAAATCAAAATATATTTGAAGAGTTACCTATGAGTTTGATAAAAAAAAAAGAATTTATATAAGCATTGGAAGTGCTTTATAATAGTAAATTTTGATTTTAAAGTTTTAAATTTGACTTTAAGAGGAAATGTTTTGCTACAAAATCTAGATTTTTACATAAATTTTTTAAAGAGAATTTTAAAAAAGTCAAAAATGTCACTGGATATACAAGGCTTGAACAAACAAATAAACTATCTGCAGTGACTTTGCATGAAGCTGACTCATAAATCACCAATGCCTGCCACATTTGTAATAGGTAACATACACTCTTTAGCATTCCTTTGCAAACAGGTAATTTGAAGCACTAAAAGCAATATTTAAAACATTTACCTCGATCGTTAACCCAAACAACACACCTGATTTCAACAGTACCAAAACCAAAGTATCAGACTTGAAGCTACTATGAAAGGCGACCCAATACCAGTGAAGGAAAAAACAAAAGTGATGCACCTGCCACTTATCAACAAATTTCCATCTGATTCATCAACTATTCTATCAATTACGGTTTTTGTTGAAAAGGAAACTAAGAAGAGAGGCCAAAAACTCACAATCTTTACAACAGACCAGTAACTGTATGCCGTAAATTTAAACATTATTTGGGAATCCAGTGTTAAATATCTTTCATAACCAGATTAGGAGGAATGTATTGGATGAAAAGTGCATTTGCTGGTGTTGAGAAAATGCTGAAAGAAAAAAAGTTACCTCCCAACATCAAAGCCTTTCGTTTTGTTCTTTTAGAGCTTCTAAAAGGTAATTCAGATAACTTAAACTGTGTTAATAACACAAATGTTTGGTTAAACAAAATGGCTTCGAACAACAACGCTCATCGACTCTTGATAAATAATCATGACCATCCAATGCTTTTATTACTAGCTTACATGCAGGCCGAATGTTGACTTTCCATACTTTCCATTACACGTAAAGATTGCAGAAGGATCAGAGCGAAAATAGCAAAAGTTGTTGAACTCATGCATTCACTCTTGAACTACTTGAAAACCCTCTGTGCAATATATATACTGGTGAAATTGCAGCTGACAAAGTAAACGTCCATTGTTTATTAGATATTGCTGGGCAGCAAATCCAAAATTTTATCGACAGGTTACCAGTTACGTTCCACCAAAAGATTTCAAAATAAATTGTTACTTAAGCGCAAAAAAAAAAAAAAGACAAATCAAATAATTCAGTTACAGTCTTGAATACCAATATTATATTTGCAAGAGTTCTATTTCTTGGCAAAATTATTCACTTTGAATTAGAACCTGTACTAAACTTCAATATTCACTAAAAATTATCTAAGTTCTAAGTTTTTCACCTTAATGGAAACCAGGTCTTTTTACATAATTTTTTAACACAAAAAATATTATAAATGCAAAAAAGCAAACTCAAGTTTTTGGGGGTAGGGAGCGGGTGATACCTTAAAAAACCTGCATGCTTGGGGATGAGGTTCAGAATTGATAAATTTAGAGTATATCTACTTTTTGAATGACTCCCAAAAATTTATGATAAAATAGATAGAAGATATTTTCAACATGAACCTAGTTTTTAGAAAGCTAAAAAACTTTTTTTTTAAATCTAGCACTCTAACCCTTACTTAAAAAGCCTTCTTAAATTACTTTTTGTTGAGAAAACAACACCAGGATGTCAATTTAAAAGACGAATCACAGTCTATTGTGGGTTAAACAAGACTCTTTTATATTAAAAAACAAAAAAAAAAAAGCAAGCAATTAATAACTAATAAACTTGTTGAAATTAAAGTGGAAAAAAAATTGCCACACTTCACAGTTTCTTTTTCTAACAAAAAAATTTAATATTTAATGCATTTTGATATTTCAGCAGAGTTATAACTTAATTTTTAAGTGAAATATCCTTTTCTGACAAAATCTGACTTTTTCTAAGACTAAACACGGAACCCAGTCAATTTTTTTAGATAGTCAATGTAATTTTTTTTTACCATCAAATAAAAACCTAAACAGAATTGAAGCACATTTTCTGGCAATAAATACGTATAAATATAAATAAATATATATTCTAATAATTCCTCACAACACAAAAGATACCCTTCTCTATATTTCTACGACTTCAAGTAAAATTACGAAAATTCTTTTTGAAATAAAATTCAAAAACTGCTGCTTTTAGTTAAATAAAATATTCGGGTCATATAAAAAAACAGGTATTGACCGATTTTTTAAAATTTTGAAAAAGTTTAAACCTAAAATGGCTTTGTTTTGGGTCCCAGGACTAAAACAAGAGTTTTCGATAAGCGGCCATATGAGAAAAAGATATCCTTTAATTCCGAGCAAAATGTTAAATAAAAGTAGTGATTGGATTTCCAAAAAATTTCAAAAATGTAATTGTTTGATTAAAAGTTTGACACCTTTCAGAGCTACGGGAGTGAGACACCTAAGCTATTAAATATTTTCAAATATAAAACAAAATTTCAATATAATCGTGTATAGTTTTGAGGAAAATTAAAAACACTGATTTTTGTAGTTTTAGTGCCATAAATGGGAACTAGGCACTTTAATGAAAACCTTTGGTAGGTGGTAGTATGGATTAAAAGATTCCTTTAACTCCCATGCAAAATTTCAAAAAAAAGTTGATAAACAAATTCTAAGAAAATTTAATAATAATGATTTTTAAGCCTAAAATGTTCATATTTCGGTTTAGTACCAAAAAACCTTTTTCTTTTTTTTCAAAAAATGCAACTGTCACTCTCTTTATGCCAAATTTTGGAGAAAAATGTACAAATAAAGAGACAAACAAACATAGGTGAATTCGTAGTACTCTGTCGACTTCACTGGAAAAAAAAAACACCAAAATTCACTTGCAAGAATTCTCATTTTGAATAATAAAAATTCTAAGAACAATTTTAAGAGCTAATTACATTTGAGACAAGTGCAAAAAAGATTTAGCAGCATATGGCATAAACTAATTTTATATCTTAAATCTCCTCCCCTTAGAGCAGAAGATTGAGGGAATCGCAAAACTTAAAGAAGTAAATCATTCCATAAAAGGAATAAAGAAACTTTGCTGAGATGGATTAGTGATTAAAGTAGCAAAATGACATTCTAAAAACTTAATGCGTGGCAACATTGTTAATGCGTGGCAACATTGTTTAATCAATCAACTCATTTCACGGCCAATTTTACTTATTAAGTTTCAGACTTTCTTCTGGGTACTTGAAATCTTTAATTATCTCCTCTATTAGAAATTATCTCTTCTATTAGAAATTATCTCCTCTATTACAAATTTGTTCATCATTTCAAAAACCAGTTAAATTTATTCACATAATGATTTCCAAAGATTATAAGAGTTATTTCTAAAGAGCCATATATAGTACTTTTATTTAAACTTATGAATTATTTATTCATCTGTATACATCAATTGCGATTCGCGTCAACAAATGCACATGATTTCATTTTATTTCATTCTACTTTTTAAACCTAATTTTGGGTACGCATTCACCTTTAATAAACTCAAACTACTTTAAAATTTTAATTCAAGGCAGCCAAGTGTTTGAATATCATCAAGTATTTTTGTCAGGCAGAGAAATCAAAGCGGCCCTCAATGGCCACTCTTCGAACCGTCACTCTGTAAATTCTGGTGTCCTTCAAAGTTCTACTCTGGGATCTACCTTTCTCTAATTTTCATTAATGATCTGCCTGATAATATTCTTTGCAAGTTTGCTATATATGTGGATGATACAACTTTGAACTCATCCTTAGAGAGGACAAACAATGCTTTTGATAAGGATGAAGTGGCAGCTGATTTGGAAGATGATCTTTGCACTGTTGTTAAACGGGGTGAGAAATAGTTGGTGTTACTCAAAGCTTCAAAAACCAAGCTTCTTACCTAAACCGCTCTAGGGCACTTTTCCTTCCATCTGTGCTGATGAATTGAATTGAAATCACTTAATCTATGCAGATTGTTAGGTCTAACATTCTAAAATAACTACCTTTTGGAATTTTGAAATTAAATTCATTGCAAAATCTGCTGCCAAGAAGATAGGACATCTGTACTGGTTACAACACTCTCTTCCACACGAGAGTATACTTTATATCAATAAGACTACCATTCGACCATGTACTGAATATTGCTGCCATCTTTGGGCCAGAGTCTCTGATGTATATCTTTTTGACCAAATTCAGAACTGTATATCCAACCTTGTTTGTCCTGATATTTGTTCAAACCTTCAATTTCTTTCCCATCACAGAAAACTTGGCACTGCTTTATAAGTATTTCAATGGAAATCTTTTTGATGATTTGAAAGAATTAACACCTTCACTTGAGACTTTCTCAAGGACCACAAGGTTTTGATCCGCTACTCATCCTTTAAAAACTTTTATCCCTCAAGCTTCTACCCAAGTACTGCTTGCTTATAGAACACTCTGCCTTCTGATTGCTTTCTTTGAAATTATGATTCAATCCAGATTATAATCTAATCCTTAAGAGTTTAATGTCAGCCAATATGTTTCTCAGTTTCTCAGTTTGCGTAAAACCTGCGTTATCTTTTTCTCATTATCATTACCTTTCTGCC
Source organism: Euphysa ruthae (assembly GCA_035046665.1). NCBI lineage: Eukaryota > Metazoa > Cnidaria > Hydrozoa > Anthoathecata > Corymorphidae > Euphysa > Euphysa ruthae. Next base: position 15,230 of record JAUZNK010002565.1, on the reverse strand, counting down.
TAACAGTGGTTGTTAGCTCTTGAGTGACTGATTAAAAAAAAAAAATCAACGCTTATTAACAATCAAAACACATTTTAGTTAATCTATTTATTAATAATTTACCAATAATATATTAATATTAATGTATTGTTAGTATATTAATAGACAAAAATTACTAAAGGTATCAAACTCAACATCGGAAGTAAAGTTCAATATCAAACAGATAAGTGCTGTAAGTTTAATACTAATAATATAAATAATATAAATTATTAGCTACACTTTTGCCGTTAGAGTCTCACCTCTGAATATTATAAGTGTTGAAACATGAATTTTTTACACTACTGAATAGATAGATGTTGATTTATAATATATGTTATAGATGTTTTCAATAACACTTAAAGCAAAAGTCAACTTAAACCAAAGTAACGGAGTGTAGGGCAGAAGAAGTTAAACATTGTAGAAACAAAATGACTTTTCGGTGTCGAAATAGAATTTTTTTTTTTTATTGTTGCTGAAACTCATGATTGTCGCACATGTGATAGTATATTTTCTTCATTACAAAAAATTTCCTGGCAAAACTTGTATTTTAAATATATAGTACATTCAAATTCAACAAATGGAGTTAGAATATTATCTCAGTTATAAATTAATACTATTAGTTATTGAGGTATGAATCAAAAGTTATGTAAGTGTCAATTGCTGTAGAAGGTTTAAACTGGCTCTCTATTTAACTAAGTCTACACTGTTTTATAAATGATAAAACAAAAAATCAAAATTTCTCTCCTACCATTATTATACTTCTTATTGTAAACACAATATAATATCAACTTAGTAATATGATACATATTTATTAAATATAATTTTATATGTTTGCTTGGATTAAAATATTAATGTTAGTTGACAGACAGCTGTCATTGCTCACTTGTACTAAGAATACAGAATTATATTTTACGCTGAAAGAGTGAACAGGGAACTATCTTACCATGATTAGTGTTATGAAAACAAAACTTTTATGATGAGTCAAAAAAAAATATTTAGCTGTATCATTTGATTTCATCTTTCCTTCACTTTTTGGGAATTCTTTATGGGAAATGTAAAATAATTATATAAATTATTAATAAATTATGTAAAATAAGAATATAATGATAAAAATGAAACAAACTACAAATCTTTTATTATTTTTTGATTTTATTTTTCTGGAAACAAAAAAATCACGTTTTTGTTGATGCATTATATTAATTTTGTCGTCGACTACAGCAATTATTTTTCAAAATAAGAGCCTTGGGCTATTTTTTATTTGTACATCATTATGAATTTTATGAATTTAAATTACCCTACGAATTACAGATGTTAAAAAGTAAAGCCCTCAGGTAAAAATGAAAAAAAAAAATTATTGATATTTTACTTCAGACCAATAAATATTTTATACCTGAGCTTTACATCTAGAAAATCCCAGAAGGAAATTCTTAATTTCTCATTGAAAACTCTCATTAAAATAACCACTGGAAATTTTCATCAATGGGAGTGTATGGCTTTTAAGTGAAATAGCCTATTCTTGTCTCAAGCATAACTGATAAAACAAGCGACTGTCGTATCTAGATTATAAACAACAGTTTATCATTTATATTTCACAAGAGATATCCTTTAATACTACAGAAATTACACGTTATAACTTCTATTTCAATACATGTTGACTGAAGAAATCTAGAGGATTAATTTGATAATAATGGATTTAAAAACTTTCCATCTACTTGAAAATTGGGATATAGATTTAATAAGTTAATTTGGTGCACAGAACCACGTTTACCTACACAAATATAGCGTGTGACTGCACGTCATCCACCAACTTGTCTAGATTTTTAGAAAAATCTATGCTGATAGTAGATGGCCATTTGGGTAAAAATATTCTCTCTATACTATTTAAACTTTCTCTAGAATTTACAAACAAAAAAAAAAAACTTTTCTTTAAACATCATATTTGGGCCTAGTACCCATTAGACATTTTTGTCAAAATATGCCTTTTATATTTTATGGGTCCCTTAACTTCATGCAAAATTTTAAAATAAAAACAATGAAAATATTTTCAGAAAATAATAAAAAACCTTATTTTTGGTGAAAAATAAATATATATTGTATCAGTATCGAAAAATGAGGGTTTTCGACAGCCAACCAAAAAATTTTCCTTACGGCCCTCTAGCATCATGCAAAATAAATGAAATTTAATGAAGGAATTTCGTGAAAAATTTAAAAAAAAAAAACATTTTTAGGCCTACAATGACTATAGTTGGGCATATTTGAGTCCATTACCAAAAAACAAGTTTTTTTTTCAAAAATCAAAGTTTGTCACTTTTCTTACTTTACATAAAAATTCAGAAAAAACTGACGGTTACCCAGAAAAGTATTCTGGACGGATATGCAGACAGAGGGATAGACGGACAGATAGACAGACGGGCATGGGTGAATTTATAGAATTTTGTCGGCTATGCTAAGAGTCCAAGAAACAAAAAATACACAAAAAATGCCCTAGTAAGTAAACAGAAAAAAATGTAGCTATGGATATTTCATTTCATCACGATTAAATTTTTACAACACGGTAGTGAAAACCCCTTTGAGGTCATAAAAATATCTATAAAAAAATAATATTAGTTTAAAAAAAACCCAACACCATGGCATTTACAAAAACTTTAAATTAAAGCCTAATTACACTTCAACAATACAATTACTACATTAAAACCACGCACCTGAGTAGAATTCTAGTGTCACTTATATTTATTACGATGTAAAAACTTCAAAATTTGTGAAATAATGCTTTCTTGTGTGAATCACCAAAAACAGCCATAAATTGCCTGATTTAACAAGTTCAAGTAATAAATAAATCACCAGGAATTAATAAAAACATTACAATAATTCCCTACAAGCATAATACTGAAATTTCAGAATACGATTAATACTATTACCAAAAAAGCTTTGGAAAGTGAAAGAGGAATTTTCAAATGCAAATATAAAACTTTCTATTCTGCTTAAAAATCTAAACTTAAAGCACAATTCATGTTTCAAAAAGTCTGTAAAAGTACTCAAATATTTTCTCAAAAATAAAACGGCAGACATCAAAATATTATCACTTTTCATTTTTGATATTATCTAACATTGAAGGAGCATTAGATATCCTCTCTTTTATTATTATTTAAAACTTTGGCCCAAGAAAAATTAAAACCACAATGTAACTGTAGCTGTACAGGTGAACCAAATTTTAAAAAGTTTTGGAGCCTGGGACAAAAAAATCGTTGAAGAAGTCATATGCCAAAATAATCAAAAATGATATAATTTTAGCAGAGTCAAAAGTGCTCAAAAACGCTAGAATCTCAATTTTTAACATTTGAAATTGTTTGGAGATTGAGCACAAAAACCCGATCAGTGCAAAACATTTTATTTTATTGCTTTAACTTAACCGAGAAAGAAAAAAAAATATTTAGTTCAATATTTTAGATTTTTTTTTATTTTGAATATTTTTATATTTTTATCATATTTAGGGACCTAATTAAAAAAATTACATATTTTAATTTTAATTTTATCAAATTTTATCAAATTTTAGCAAAGAAAGTAAATTTAACAAAAATAAATTTCCTAAGAGAATTTAAAGGAAAATACTCTTTAATACTTATCCAAAAAAAAACATAGATTAAAACAACTAGCAGGTGTTCAGTTCTCATTGTTAAGAAACAATAACCTGCGATTGACACAAGTATTGCTAAGAGTTCGTAGTTAAAGAACTTTTTAACAATTTTCAGGAGGTGTTTATATGGGTCATACCATGTCTTCTGTGGTCACTTACAAAATTTGAACTAGGATAAATTTTGAGAAAAATTATATATACTGTTTAGAGCAATTTTGCTGAGGTACACAAGCTTTTGGAAATTAAGACCTTGAAAAAATGGCAGATGACCATATAATTCAATAGATATAACACATATATGCTTTTCTAACTACACTTAAAATGAGTTTTAGAGAAAATTAAACATACACCATACATATTTGAGGGTACTCAGTCCCAGTACTGAAAATGACAGTCTTTAAAATCTTTGTTTTCATATCTTTTTGTAATACCTTTATATAAAATTTATAACAAATGGACAAAAGAAGTTTTGGTTCATTACAGAACCAAAAGCCTCATCGACTACATTTTGACACATTATAAAAAATGTTGCCAATATGAAAATGTCTTATAAATAATGATATAGCTTAGTTTCTTTGATAACTTTCGTCCATAATAAAACATTTTTAAATCAAACATGAAGAACTGATAAAAATGTTGTCAATTTACTATATGCCTCCATATAACAACGTAAAGGATATCTTTTATAGTAATTTACTATCAGAAAGATGTCTTTTATAGTCACTCAACCTAAAATGCTATAATATAGCCCTGATTGAATTTTACTCTCAAACCCTAAGAAATTTTTTATACTTTTGAGAAAGGAAACTTTTTTGTGAGACTTTAACTCAAATGAAATCAAACTTTAAAATCCATAATTTTATAATGAGCTTTTGGGCTAATTTTTTTATCATTTTTGAATTCTAAAAACTATTTAAACTATTATAAAAATAAAAAAGTAAGTGTAAAATGAATCAAATCAGAAATAAATTTTATTTTTTGCCACACCTGGCATCCTTAGGGTTCAAAACTTTTCCAACTAGCCAAAAATGCTGAAAGGTTTTGCGCGAATTCTGCTGAAATTTGTTTTATGTCTTATTTCATCCAATGCAAAAATTATTTTTCAGCCAGAATTTACTGTTTGAGAAGTATTAATTAATTAATTAATTGATTAATTAATTAATTAATAATTCTACGTGAAAAACTTAAATTTCATATTTTTTTCTAAGTAAAAATGAGTTTGACTCAAATTTTGAATTCTAAACTCGCCATGATTCGCTAACATATAATAATAATAAGTATTTAAATACTTTAAACAAAAAGCGAAAATGTAACCAGTAGAATACATAATAATGTTGATAGCTTTAGTATCCTTTTTTGTTATGTTATGTTATGTGGTAAACAAATTTAATTTTTTTATTGCCCATCACCCATTGGAAAAGATAGTTTATCCATCAATTCCCATAGCTTCATCTCAAGTGTTTTAATGATATTCGCTGCCACAAACAGATGTGTTGCATCCAAATCTTCTATGATAAACTTAGTTCCAAGGGCTCCATTTTCATCCATGTGTAAAAGAAACTGCTTCACTGTTGGATCACTAAGTAGAAAACATTTCAATTTATTGACAAATAATTTATAGTTCTTGGATTTGATTTGAGGGATAATTACTTTTCTTCCACAAATTCTACCACAAAATTTTTGCTACTTGATTTTAAATTTGCTGAAAATTTTTAGAAAGTATCCTTCAAATACAATAAAAAAATCTTATCAAAAATCTTGATAAAATTAGCTTTCTTCATTCAAAATTTGGCTAAATTACTACAGCTACAACCAAAAAAAAACTTTTGTACTGTTACCAGCAATATAAATTCCAATTATTTGTAAATGAAATTACCAAAAGTGGAATCCTTACCTAAAAAGAAATGAGAAAAAATAAATTGTGATATCCCAGATGGAATCCTAGGATGCTTCTGTGCAAGGATAAGAACAAAAAAAGCCACAAATCTAGTTGATAGTGAGAATGATCCTGAGATGGTGTATGGGAGGGTAAGAATTTCTTCAAAAGGTTTTATAAGCACCATTAATATAATTAATATAATTACAATGATCTTAAAAGAGTCCTTTAGTCTTAAAATTGAGAAAAAATTAAATACATTCTGTGGGTTAAAACCAACTCAGCATTGTAATTATAAGTGGCTGCAGGGTGTTAGCTAGAAATTGGGAAATTTCTCTTACCAGAGCAGGGGGTGGTGTTGGGGGTCTGCTCTGAAGGTCAACAACGAATTTTCTTTGAAATAATGCTCTAGAATGGCCTCAAACTACTTTAAAATTGTATATTTTTGACATTTTTAAATGAGAAAACAACTTCTCATACATTCATAATTTGATTAAATTTTTCATTCTCTCATATTTTATTAATAACAATCTTGTTTATTAACCTGCATAAACAAACTATTTTTTGAGCAAGGTCTGGCAACGTTTTTAAAGTATCTGAAGGAAAAAAGTTCTTACGTGAAAATTTAAGTACAACTGAATATTTTGGTAAGAAAATCCTACCACATAATCTCGATATTCTTACAAAGGTTTGTGCTTCTTAAATTAGCTGAATAATTATTGTGGAAAAAGAAAACTCTAAGAGTTGGTTTTTCTTAGGAAGATAATTTTTTAAAAAAAGTTATTTTTTGAGGAAGCTCATTTACCAGTTGTATGATTTGATTTTATAATAATTCTACGTTTGAATATTAAAACATGAAAGATAATATCAAATATCAATTACTTTTTCTATTAAAAAGAAAATCAAAATAAAATGGTTAAATAGTAAATATAAAGTTTGTTTTGAAATTGTAAACTTAAGTATGATTCAGTTTCATGTTAATTTTACACGGTTTCATGCAATGATTTTATTTTTTAACTTGTTGACAAAATGATCTTATTGGCTATTCGAAAACCTATCGATAGCGTCTGTTAATATTAGAAGGATAGATTCGAGGCACGTGTGAAATAGCTGATTACATAATCTTGTTTTAAGAGATCTCATTAGCATTAAAATGAATATTTTCGTGTTTTCGTATGCTTCTTTACTCTTGATAGTTTTCTTTTTAACAAAGAAATTATCTAGCGTTGATGATTTTACTGGATTTTATTAAAAAGATTTACAATAATACTTTGCGTTGTGTGATATATTATTATATTTTCTTTTCGTAGCAATTCATTTTATTTCTTTGTGATATTAATTTGATTTAAAGTTTGAATGAATGACCAATATACTTTTTATTGAGAACGTTCCATTTATATAAAGAATCATTAATTTTATAAAAGAAACCCAAACATTGCAACACAAAGCAAAAGTAAACGGCAGGTGCACATGTTTCATTATAAATTTGTAGTATTCAAATTCTTTAATGGCTTATCGTTTTAAAAGAAAATTGATAAAAACATTAAAAAGATTTTTAAAAGTTGATGTCTTTATAATATCTATTCAGAATTTTTTTATTCGGACAGAAATTGGGAAATTGATATTTATTTTGAATTGGGAAGAGTCCATCAAACGTACAATACCTGTGCTAGCTAACACTCAGGGCTTCCAGTTACAGACTATTATGATTACTATAAACACTATATGGCATACAGTAACAAATAACAAAACTAATGACAAAGGGATGAAACATCAGAACTAGCAACAAATTGTTTCCTCATAAAATTAATTGCTCCACAGAAGGAAAAAAAATATTGTTGTAAACCAAATTCTACAAAATTCTACAAGACAACTTTCCTGATTAATCTTTTGCTAAATGCTGGAAACCAGATTTTAATAACTTATCTGATTTACCAAACATCTTTGATGATATTTCAGATAGCTCAAACAGTTCACAGAAAGTAATTTTAGTACAAAACAAATGATAGGGATGTAATAACTAACTTATATGAGCAAACTCATCATCAAAAATGATGATTCACTTGATTCTGGTATTATAAAAATTAACAGTATATCAAATAATCAAGAATCAGTAGATTTTATAAAGCAATAGTTGTAAAATTTATTGAAAGTTATAGGTGCTATTACCAATATGATTAATCTAGAAAACTTTCAACCAGAGAAAAAAAAAACAAAAATGAATTTGGCAAAAATAAATATGAAAGCATTTACATATGGCTCTAAAATTTCTTGCTATAATTAAGTCTTCTCAAAATTGAAAATGAATTTATTCAAGTTGATCTATTTGTCATTGATTCAGAGTCTAAAAGCACTTATCAGAGAAAATTTTTCTTGTTGCTGAGCATTCTAGAGTTCTGTCATTTTTGATTCACCAAAAAACTATTGACCTACAGGAAGTTATTATTTACGAGCAAGTTTGTTGAGCTAATTCAAATGTTTCAGAAGACCAAACAGCAAAATTCAAGAGGATCAAGGGCACATTGTTTTGTAGATCGATAATTCAATTAAAATCTAATAAAAGTAACCCAGATATATTCATATTTTTCAATGCTGTTTAAATTGGATGTTTGAAAATCAGGAGTTTTTTTCAATAGAAGATTTTTTAAATAAAATATATAAGAATGGATCAACCCTCCTTCCTTTCAATTTAGTTGCTTAAAACCAAATCTCCTACATCATTAATGTTATAATACTTACCATTCAATAAGAACACCTTTCAGCACATTCACCATTTGTAATTATGCAAATAAAGTTTTAACTAAAAATAAGCACTTAGTGATTAAGAGAATGTTGATATATATGGCTTAAAAATTTACAAAATTACAAAGAATATCAGAAAATTTAACTGCGTGCATTATTTTAGATAAAAACTATTTAAATTTAAAATAATAAACAAACTACTAAAAACCCCTTTGTTTTTTGTGATTTATATAACTGACAAAATTTCACCTGCATTTAGTAAACACTTAATTATTATAATGATTGAAAATCAGTGGTTACTGTAAGACTTACTGTAAGTCTAAATGCTCGCATGTGTAATTATTTAATAAATTATTGAGGCAAAGTATTTATACCCTTCCTAATGCCAAACTAACTGCAATAAAATAAGAACCAATTTTTATCACGGAGTCAAAGATTAGAAGACTTTTCACCCAGGCCATTCCCCCAATCACATTCCTTAGAGGGTATTTCCAGGCAAGAAATTTTTTTTAATAAACAAAAGTTTAGGAAAAATAGAATAGGTTTATTTTTTATTTATTATTTCATTTAACAAATGTTTATACACGATAAAAATCACATCAAAAAAATACATTCTGTTATCAACATGAGTCCTGTTAAAATCTAAAAATTAAATTTAAAATGTTATTATAATATAAAATTATTGCGAAAATAATAAATAAATAAAATAGAAATTTAAAACTATATTTATATAATGTGAGTATCATTCAAGGTGTTTCTCCAACAGTATTTTGAATTTGATATAAGATTTTTCTTTGCTTTTGCCCAGTGGGATTTCGTTGCATTTTTTCGCAGCAGAATAATAGTATGATTTTTTGGCAAACTCCAATCCACATTTAGGTAGCTTGATTAAAAAAACCATTTTTTCCAGTTGATTTTTCATGATTTTGAAGTTGGAAATATTCATCAAATTTTGAGCAGGTGTTTTGGTGAGACCTTTTTTGCAAGAAATGTCGCAAGTAGAATGTTTTGTGTTAGTGGTGATTTCGTTTTTACTGTGTAGTTACTATCACCCTTAATTACACGAATTGCATAGGTATGAAAACGTTGAATCTTCTGTTAAGACTGGGAGGTAGATGTAGATATAGATTACCATAGTATGTGAGAACAGGTATAATCGTTGTGCAGTATATATTACCAATGCAAAAAATGTCAAAAAAGGTCTAATTTTTTCAACAATCTCAAGCATACTTTTTTAGACATTTATTGACATGTATATTCACCTTGAATGTAGCGTTTATTTCCATACCGAGATACTTATATGTAGTGGTAAATTGCTGTTGTAAATTGTTGTAAAATTTTGTCGCGGTATGTGCCGTTTAAGGTTTCTGGTTGTTTGAATAGATTTTTTGACGTTCCAAACAGCATAGATTCTGTTTTCCCCTGTCCAAAATTTAGTATTAGTTCATTTTCATCACACCAGTTCGATATTTGTTGCATGTCAGCTGACAATTTGGTTTCAACAATGAAAGTGTCTTTTCCTGCATAGATAACTGTATATGAATGTTCTAGACATGTAGATAAGTTATTGAAATAAGCTATGAATAATAACGGGCCTAGTATGGAGCCCTGAGATACTCTATTTGTTATTATCCTTTCAAATGATAGTGTTGTTTCGAAACTAACTATTTGTGAAAAATTAAACAGATAATCTTGAAACCATTCCAGTTTTCTATTACAAACAACATAACTGGCTAGCTTATCTGCAAGTTTACTACGACTTAAGGTACAAAAATACAACTCACGCAATTTTCGTTTCACCCACTTGTCTCACATTATCAGTGAACAATTGCTGCTAATGGAGGCGAACATTGTCTTTGAAATCCGAATTGGTTTTTATCAATTAGTTGGTTCGTTTCCAGATAAGTTGACAATTGAATGTGTACAATATGTTCTATGATGTTCAATATTGCTGGTATAACAGAAATGGGTCTGTAATTTTGAAGGTGGTTTTTCGACTTACTTTTATGAATTGGCACAACTTTTAATCGTTTCAGTAGTGTGAACTGAGTTCATTAATGAAAGATTTATGATAGATGTGAGTAGTCTTACAATATCTTAGGTGAAATATCATCTAAGCCAGCAGATTTTTTTTGGTTTAAGTTGATTTAGCTGATGCGAGACCTGCCTTGCCAAAACAAATTCAAATTTTAACGTTGTATAAGTACCTTTTCTTTTTCTTTCTTGTGTATTTTCCACATATAGTCTTTTAGGAAGAAAGCTATTCTTTTTAACGTGGATACTGTTGTGCAAAAATAACTACAAAAATCACCTGCTATCAAATAACTGTCCGTGGTTGGAGTTGAGTTAACGATAAATGTTTTCCATGATTATTTCAACTTTTTTGTCTCGTTTGATGTTTGGTTAAGTAAATTCTTGAAACAGCTTTGTTTCGCATCCTTAACCAAACCGTTTACAACGTTTCGTTTTCTTTTAAAAAATTTTTAATTTTTCTATTAAAACCATACATTACACTTAAAATTAGTCAAGGAATAGAAATCTAATGGTAAAGCTATTATTATTATTATTTTCTATTTAACACTTAATATTGATTGTTAGAGAATAAATAAATTCTAAAACAAACACATATTAATTCAAATTCAAAGCTTGAACATCTCAATCAAAACAAATCTGCCAGATATGATGAAATGCAGTGAGCAATGCACTGTTAAATATGATTCAAAACAAAGAGTTGTCTCTTTTTCACATATTAAATCTATCCCTAGAGATATAAACATATATAAACCTTTATTTACAAATGAGCTAAAAAACCTTACTCTCAAATCATTGAACAATCACAATTTTGACATGCTTTCCAAAAAACTACTGGTCATGCGACTTTAGTCCTTGTTCAAACAATTATTTAAATTTTAGAGCCTTTATTGACGTATCCAAAGTAAAATAGCAACTTATGGAATAAGAAGCCTTACCAACAAATGGCTTGAAAGTTACCTCATAACTATAGAAAACAACAAATATTTGATCAAGATAGAAAGCTATTAAATAATAAATGTAGCATTTCCCAAGGATCGATCCTGATGTTTAATGTTTTAATGTTGCATTAGAATATGTACAACCGGAAAACTTCTGTTAAAAAAACACGCTTCTACTATGTACAGGTTTGAAACGGCTGTGAAATAAATGTTCCACCACTCATTAATTTTTAAACTTGCCTAAACCCCTCATAACCTGTCTAACCCCTCATCCTCAACTCCTTCCTCATGAAACTTTATACCCGATTATTAAGTTATCCAAAAAAGTTCGCCTAATAATTAATATTTGTTAATAAATTATTATTATTTACATATAAATAATAAACAATTTATTATTTGTTAATAAAAAATTTTTATTGAGTGAATGTTAAATTTTCACATTAGTTCCTCCCCAACCTTATTTATTCCAAACGATGCACATTTATTCAGTACTTAAGAGTGTCAATGACTTCAAGAAATTTGGGCAAATAAAACATTACATTTCTGAGTCAGAAAAATGTTCCTTGAGGTATTTGGATATTTTCTACCAACCACTGATTCTTTCCTTGAATTCAAAACATTTGAGTAAAAAAAGTGGATAATACGCATTTCCAAGTCAGGAAAATGTTGGGCTGTGCTACTCAGATTTTTCTGCAAAAGCTGGTCTACTTTTGTCATAACTTCAAAGATTTTCACTACAAACATGACAATACGCCTTATGTAATTGAATGAAGACATATTTGACATATTTGAAGTCCATTGATCTTTTCTTAATTGGTCAAATTAAGAAATTGTTTATTATTACCTACCATTAATCTATTTTCCGTTAAATGTTTTCATTCATGTATTTCGGATTATTCAGCTTTTTATTGTGACAGAAGAATTGCCATTTTAAGTTTATAATGACATAAAATACATATGATTATAGAGCAGAAGACATAGCAGATATATTTGTTTGATAATTTTAAATACACTTCTACTGCTGCATGTTAACTTCTGTGTTTTATTAGTAAAGTGGAATATTTTTTCTAATTTGAATACATTTTAATTTCATTGTAAAATTATTAAATTAACATTGAGGGTGAATTTTCTTTGTGTTTTAATTCTGGAAGTATAATTTTTCCTGCAGAAGTCTAAATTTTTTTCTTTGTATTTTTTTTTTTTTTTTTAACAAAGATAAATTACATTTTGCACTTTTTTGCCCAAAAACTTAATTTATAAATGATGGTGTCTTTACGGGTTAAATATATGCACCTGTCTGCCACAAAAACTCTGGATACCTCACTGGTAAAGCATAACCATTTCTAAACACTGCTGCACTCAATTCTCTATACATTAATCCTATACACAATCACATCTTTATATCAATCTTGCAAGGTGTAGTACTCGCAAAACTAAGCTTATTAGTATTACCAACCTTCAAAAACATGCCATTGCTTGACAGCATTGCAATGACAGCATTCAAGAAATTATGAATTAAGGTAAAATTCTAAATATTTACAAAATTAATGAGTAAGGACATCTCCTATTTAAGTATAAATCTATTAAAATTTCTTACCAAAAAATTTCTTAAAATTTCTTCACAGTAAAATAAGCAAAATTTAAAAGCTATGACAGATAATCCTGTGTTACCAAATTTTATGAGAAAAAATTCTGAATTTTGTTTAAAACAAACTATAGAATTTCCTAAAAGATTCAAAATTAAAATCTACTCATAGAACAGATTCATTTGGAATTCTCTCAAAAAATCCCTTATTCTAAGCTATTGAAAAGTTTTAATCCTTGAAGAAAATTACTCATTCCTTCTAATTAAATAAATAGAAGAATAATAAATAAATAACAGAAAAAAATGAAATGAAAACAAAGAGATGAAAAGATCGCTCTGGCGTTTATCTTCTGTGAATCATAATTATATTTTATATTTTCCAAATAGATATTCTTATTTTTAACCGTATATACAGAGACGTGAAATTTTAATTATAAAACAAACTAAAAAATAAATTTCAATGAAACCTCTTTTTTTATAATATAAATTTTTATAAAATGACACAAAATACTCCTAAAGGCCTATATCCTCAAAGTAAAAAACACAACGCAGCCTTTTCCATAACATTACATCTTCAGTACATTGCCACAGCTCCTTTCACAGTTATAGTTCATCTTACTTTCATGAAACCTTATAACTCATCTTTTGCTTCCACCTAAGCATTGAGGTGATTGAGGTACCGTACTATTGCCCTCCCACTGCAAAGGTGTCTTTGCCTAAACAAAAAAAAAAAACAATCTATAACTTAAAAAAACAATAATAAAAAGCTGCTAGTCTCAAAAAATCTAAAGTAAATTTTTGTCAAAATATGTCTGAAAGTTTATTTTGAAAATATATTTTTAAATATGAGGAAGCCAATACAAAGTACTTATCAAGTTAAATAGTTTTGCATAACTATAGAGCTTTTATGATTTTACAATGAGTTTCAATAACATTTACAAGTTAAATTAGAATATCAAACATAAAATTTAGAATCATACACAACCACAACTATTAGAAAGGTGAGTAATGGAATATTATAACAAGTTAAATAAGAAATTTTTCACTTTTGAGAGATACAATCATGGTCAAAATATTATGAGACTTATATGAAATTAGGACAACTTATTAATTGAAAAAAAAATACCACAACCAGTTAAAAATATGGATACACCGCCCTTGGTATATTCAACTTTAGGTTTATTTTTTGGTTGATAGACTTATAGACTTAGAGCATAAAAATTTTTTTCTCTGCTAGATAAAAGGGATGAAAGTGACAAGTACTCATTTGATTTTGCTATCATTTTTGAGATTTTGGTGAAGAAAATCACTTTTACAACATGCCTGAAATGTAAATTTGATAAAATCTCATATAATATGGCCCTGATTGTCTGTAAAAAATTTTTTTGCCATTTTACGGCACTAGGACAGTTCTAACGTCCTTGTTACACTATGAAAACTTATTATTACCCTGTTTTCCTACTTTTCATTTTTTACATTTGCATAAGAGTTCATAATTAAGTCTCACTCTTGAGCATAAGCCCTTTATGCACAATTTAATTAGTTACGAATGTAACAGCCTCAATTATTTTAACACTAAAAGCTTTGATCATCTTTACAATGATCTCTGATGGACCAGCTGTCTTACCAGACTTCATTTGTGCCATAGAACTTAACACCAATTCAACAGTTATTAAATTGATAAAACTATATTGTTTGGAGTTATAGCTAAAGGGCCCCAAGAGAATTAAAAATCATAAACTTAATAATACAATTTCAAGATTTCTTATACTTCATATAATCTAAAGAGTTATGTCCATTTGTATCTTTGATATGATTTTTATCAATGATGTCTTGATTTGATGATTTTTTTTTGCGCAAATTTTTAGTTTGTTTGGTTTCAGTTCTAAACTGATTTCTCAAGCAAAAACAGCATAAATTTAGTAAAAAGCCACCATCTACAACACTCATTTCCTGTTCAAAACAAGATATGCCTTAGATCATAACAAAAAAAAGAATCCTTTACATTAAATCTTTTTCATTTACTGAACAACTAGACTGGGGAGTATATGAAATTAATATATTTAAAACACTCTTACATGAACTTATTTTTACAATCACCTGCCTATTTAACCTTGTTTTAGTTAAAAGGTTTTCAGATAATAATAATTCAACAACCCAAAAACCAGAATCATTACTAGATCAGAAATTTTTTTCATAATCACAATTTTGTTCAGCCTCCATGTCATAGAGCCACAAGATGCTGATATTTCTAGCAGGAAAAATTTCAACACTTTAACGTTAGAATGATTCTGTTAGCAAAATTCTGTTAGAAAACCCTTAAAAACATTTTAACTATCGTTTTTAACATAAATCTTTATTTTACATAGGTATAGTTAACCCTTTAACTGTGCCTGACATATA
>JAUZNK010002564.1:0-11391 GCA_035046665.1 Euphysa ruthae | reverse complement strand
GTGAAATAGAAATATTAGTTTAAAAAACACATTGTTATTCCATGTGCGGCTTCAATTTACCCTTTCTCAAAAAATAATCGCGGCTTCTGTTCGAGGGCGGCTTCTATTAAATTTCCTTGACGAAATTTTGCGGCTTCTATTCGAGGGCGGCTTCTATTTGGGGGCGGCTTTAATTCGAGAAAATACGGTATTTGTAACGATCACATAACGAAAGATTTTTCATGAAAAGATGGGGTTCATTTACTAAATCAAGGCACAACTAAGTTGAGGGGTTATTTTATACACAATTTAAATAATTTTTGACTAACTAGAAATAAGCATGAAGTCATTAAGTAACCATTGTATAAATCTAAAAAATAGTGAAAACCCGACTCATCTAAAATAGCGGATGGATTATCAGACTAAAAGAAATTTAGAATCCGCTATTATAATAAAACAATTATTGGGAGTTTAATTGTAAACTTATACCCGAAAATATTGGTATTTTTGTTATATACGAAACAAAGTTAGATAATCCTTCCAAAACAGACAATTTTTATTTGTATCGGCTTGATAGAAATAGAAATGGGGGAGGTATACTTATATATGTAAAAGAGTATATTTCAAGTAAGATTTTAAACAAAAATTCATTCCCAGTAGATAGAGAAGGAATGTTTTTGGAAATAAACTTAAGACAGCAAAGTGGTTACTTTTTGGAACTTATCACCCTCCTAGTCAGAATGATGAATATTATTATATAAAATGTTACGAGGGGATTTGATATTTATAACAGTAGTTATAACAGTTTTCTATTGGCCGGTGATTTCAATGCTAAAATTTCAGATAAGGTGTTAAAAGGGTTTCTGTATACCCATGAGGCAAAAAGTTAACAAATGGTTCTTTTGATAAAAATTTTCCTGAAGCCTTAGAAAAACATAAAGAAAAAATCAATCAGATTAAATCAACTAACTTGTATGACAAAAGCTCTAAGGAAAGCAATTGGGAAATGATTTGTACTTCCGAAAAAATACCACCAGAAAAAATTTAATATTGATCAAAATATGTATAAAAGCAAAGGAAATTTGTGAGCAGACTTTATAAAAAAGAAGGAAGAAATCTCTTCTATATTAAATATAGAAGATATAACAGATAACAGGAAGTTTTGGAAAACTGTTAAGCCTTTTTTGTCAAATAAAAATACATCAAAAAGTAATATTACATTGTTACGAGGAGACGAGATTATTTCTGAAAGATTTTTTTTAAATCAGCAGTTGAAAAATTAGATATTCAAGAGAATCCTTTTTTAACATTAGGTTCGCGTAATAAAACCGATAATGATTTTGTTAAAAACATAGTTGAGCAATTTGAATTACATCTCAGTGTATTAAAAATGTTTTTTCATTTTCAGAAATTAAGTTAGGGATTTAGAATATGAGCTCAAAGCTCTAAACATTAAAAAAGCAAATAGATTCGAAAATATGCCACCTAATCCTTAAATTTTCTATAAAGAGTGCTCTCCTGTTTTGCGTAACTTAATAGATACTGTTATAGTAAAATCTTGTTTTCAAAAAACGGATATATTTTATTTTGATAGATTTTTATCACTTTATCTATGATGATAGAAGAGGTTATACGCAACATGCAATTTAACTGCAATGGTTGAGAAATGGCAAGCCTCTTTAGACAAGAATGGATACTCAGGGGTAGTGCTAACGGACCTTTCAAGGTATTTTAGTCGTGACTTATCTTCTAGGTTTCCCTTCCAATTTGGACATAGTTAAGTCTTTTCTTATTAATTAATCTTTACTTAAATTTGAACTTGTGATCAATTTAACTAAATAAGTAAGTATTTATTCTGCCATAAACAAATACACACATGAAAATTATAAGAGAAGATAATAGACAACAATAAACTTTAGATGGCTGTTGCGTATAGGGATTCTTCTATTTTGAGAAACTTTGTAGGTTTTAGACATGTAATTTAGGTTGGGCCTACTGCAAAATTTAAATGCATGTGGAACAATATCATGTTTGACCCTCATATTAACAGTCAATTTGTGGCTCTATACTGCTCAGTACAAATATGGGCATGACTATCCTTATTTAAACAAAATCTTATACATTTATTTTTTTTCAAAGGGATTTTAAATAGTTCTTTGAGGCCTGTATACCTAGCAGAATATGCATATTCAAAGTTCCAATCAGTGCATTGCATAGAGCACGTTTTAAGGCTGGTGTTAAGAAAGATTGTTTTCTACATAAAAATTTTTGTTTGAAATTAATTGTATTTAAAACATTAAGACCCATTCTTCGCTCAGGGCTTAATCTAATAAGCATCCTCAGTGTTTCACTGAGATATGTTATTTAATGGATGTGCCTCTATAAACTACATTTAAGGGATCTGCTTTTTTAGCTTTCATTTTAGAAGAAAAGATAATACACTTGGCTTTTTCTTATCTAAAGTTTACACTTAGCTTGTTATCGAAAAACCGCTCACAAAGGTTGGAAAATTTCTGTTTAGAATATTTTCTATTTCTTTTTCATCCTTAGGTTGGAAAATCAAGCAAAAATCATCTGCGTAAAGAACTTTTATATCATTAACATATAGCAAAAACAAAAGAGGACCTAAAATTGACTTCTGAGGGTCTACACATTTCACTAATATTCCATCAAAATGTTATTCACCAACTTGGCATACAATTAACAATAACGATGTAGGTCTGTAGTTTTTTGGTTATATCTTTTTATAATTTAAGCTAGTTGGGAATTAGCTGGAAATGTGGTAGTCCTGATTGAAAGATTTATCTGTGTGAGTGGTCTCAAAATAGAAGCACGTCTGTCCTTAAAGAACACAGATGATATTTCATCAAAAACTGGTGACTTATTTAATTCTAAATCATTAATTATGCATTTGTTTCCAACACTTGAAAAGTATTCCACACAAGTATCATGACTAAATCTGATAATGCTACTCCTAAATTTCCGTGTATGTGATTATATTTAGGATAATCTGATAACGTAAAAGGTATACATATATAAAAAACGCACCGTCCTGTACATTCCGCAGGTAACAACATCAAAAGAATTTTTGTTTATTTATTCCAATACGTACTTCCAGAGTTTCTAGTCAACCAAAACCAAAAAAGATCTAGGATTTATTTTATATATTTTCTGACGACATGGGCAGGTTGTCTTCCGAAACATCGTCATCATATGTTATATGACTCATGAATTTTGTTTTTTCTTTTTTTGCTATATTGATATGACCGAGTTAACGAATTTAAATTTCTTTAATACTATAAAATTTTTACCTATCTAGAAATCACCTTGCTCAAAAAATTTACTTTTTCACTAACCACTGGATCTGCAAGTGGAAAACTTTGGACCTTGCTTACCACGTGATTAAACAAAACTCATACTGTCACGATTGCTAGTCAGATTTTTCTCCACACATGACTTTAAAATAAAAAAACACACTTACCTTTTGGAGTAGCTCCAACTAAAATAAATATATTGATATATTTAAATTTGCTTTTATATTTATTCTACATCATCTTTTTCAAGAAGCCTATTAAACCAAGATTATGAAAAATTGTTTTTTCCTTACATGTCTTATTTATTGCTACCCGAAGAAAACATTCCCGTCACCTGATTCTATACTACTAAGAAATTCTTCTCACTAGCATTTAAATTAACGAAAATTATTTAAATAGCATAAAATGACATCCAAGTTTCAATATTTTTTCCAAAAAGAAACTTTACCCAGCCTTAGGGTAGCTAATTTATTAAAATTTAGGGGATTGGAAGATAAAATTTTATTATTTTTATGCATTTACGAAAAATTAAGGTGCATAAAATATGCATTTACAAAAAATTAAGGCGTATTAAATATGCATTTACGAATATTGATGACAGTGAAATACATTTTTAGGCCCGTACTTGAAATATTAATACAAGAAAATCCTAGGAAAAATGAAAACCTACTTTTAGAAAAATCAATGACAAAATTATTTTTCCATCTTTCTTTGTTCCGTCAATTTATCAATTTGAAATGATCTAACATTCTTAACTAGTATTAAAAAAACATACTTTAGCCGATTTAAAATGTGGACTTGACAAGAAAAAAATTTTATATATTTTATTTTACGATAGATCTTTTTTCCTTACTTTATTTTTATACTGTTTTTAGGTTATTTAATTGTCCTATCTATAGGAAAAAAATTACAAAATGAAAATGATAAAAGAAGATGACAATAAAGACCTTTTTAACTTGTAGTTAGTTCGGCACGGTGGTGTAAATATGTTTATTTTTTTACTAACTACGAATTTAAATTTTGTGCTGCAAGAATAATAAGAATGATAAGCAGTTACCTGTGCAAGAACTTTCTGTTGTTTTAGTTGATGTTACAGTTGTTTTGACGGTCTTCGTAGTTGTAGATATTGTGGTCGAAATCTTTATGACTGTCGTTGCGATTGTTGTTGGTACCGGTGTATTTACTGTTGTTCCAAACTTTGTACCAACTGGTGATGTAATTATTTTGGTAAATGTCGCATTAAAACAGTTTGATTTTATTGGAGACAATGATGTTTCGAATTTTGTTACAGCTTTTTTAGTTGTGGACGGTGATACGGACACAGAACACTCTAAGAGAGAATACTAAATAAAATGAAAATTGTGGTTCCATGGTTAGCCGGTTCAAATCGAAATTAAACATTACTTAAATAATGGCTGTAAGGTTAAAATTGATAGGAGATTTGAAAAATATCCTTTCCGAATTGCGATCATGACAAGCGATAAGTTTTCACAGTTCTTAGGATATTATGATTTATTACGAGATAGCAAAATTTAAAAAAATATATATATTTCCAAGTCACATGACCAAAATAATTCAGGAATTAAAATGCTAAAACATTAAAACACTTGTAGCTTTATTAAAATTTTTTAATTTCGTTTGAATTTTTTTTTTTCTTTTTTTCATAGCTGTGGTGCTCCTTTCCAAGTATTGCAGCTTAAAAATATGAATTTAATGAGATTCATGGAATAAGATAATTTTAAAATTAACAAAAGTGAAGTAGATGATAATAAAATCTTGTAAGAAAGGTTTTTCATATGAAAGTTTATTATTTGCCATTCAATCCATGAAATATAATTAGAATAGCGTTAGAAGTTCTGGTTTTTATATCAAGGAAATAATTGATAAAGTACAAAACCTGGTTCAGGAATGTTGCAAAATCTTTTTGAAACTTGCATTTTCAATCTATTTGATTCTCCAACACAATTGAAGTATTTTGATGAACATGTGCGAGTTTCTTTTTGCACGCAATGTGATCCATTCCATAAATAATCATGCAATGCTTCCCAATTTGACCACTCGCCACATCCTAGATTAAAGTAAGAGTTTCAATCAGGATATAATTTTGAACATTTATCATATTCGGAAGTAAAACAAAAGCTTAAAATGTCCACCAGGCCAAAATTCTATCACTTTCTTATTGATATTGTCTTTAACAGGTAAGATATTAATTTAACCTTTTTCGTAACATGATGTTGTTTGACAGCGTTCACAATCTCCATTTTTAATATCGTGTTGAGTGCAAATGTAAATCTTTAACTTGAGTGGAAAATAATCTTTTTCAGGAAATCCTTTGCAGCTGCCGTTCAATTTCTGATTGATGAGAGCCTGTGTGCGTTCTGATGTACCTGAATATCAATAAATTAGAATATACCTTGACTCTTAGTATTGGTTTAGCCAAAAAAAGTTCCTGTAAAATAAGGAAAAAAGCAAATCATTTAACTTAAAGGTGTATGAGTAAATTTATAGATAGAACTTTTTTTTTCTTTTTTCTTATATTCTAAACACAAATATTTATAGAAATATGCAGTACAAAGACACCTAGACCCTTTCCATAGATTATCGTTTTTTAACTCAGGTAAATAACATCATTTTCAAGAATGGAATTTAGACATATATGTATATGTCTAAATTTGTAAGTGACTAAAGCCAAAAAGTAAATGTGCTAAGAATTTGAGACCTATAGGACCATGTATATCGAAAATAACATTTATTATGCAATTTTAAACTCAAGTAAGTCCGCAAAGCTGTAAAAAAAAAACACAGAAGAAAATTAACACAAAGGGTCAAGCTTCTCTAGGATCTTTCTAGCAAATCGTCACAATTAATGCTTTTCCCAAAAAAGTTTAACCAAGCATTCCCTCAAGTTATTAAGATACATTTTTAGCTCATTTAGCTGCAAAATTATACAATAACGTAAATTTGAGTAGACTTGAACTTCGCAATGAAGCGATATAGTAGGAGATTTTAGTTGATTCTGGTAAATGTCTTGAATAATTACGCAACAAAAACTTTTTAAGTTCATTAAATATCATTTAAAATTTGCATAAAATAGAAATTTTTACCTCGTAAATAACGGCAAAATAATTTCATCTTGACGTTTGTTTTCACGTCACTAATCGGCCTTACCCAAACTCATCCAGAAATATTCTAGCAAAACATGGCTTGCCGTATCAGAACTAGGTGTTGCAATGGACCACAGGTGTTTGACAATCATTGTTTAAAGCTGCTGTTCCAAATGCGGTTGATGTTGCTAAACTATACTAAAGTTACAGACTTACTAAAATGTCTATTAGAATAAAGGCTCACACTTACTAACAAAGTAATATGTCTTCCCTGGAATAAATTGTATATCGTAAATGACAGGGTTCCTATCGAATGACAACAACGTTGATTGGAATGACCCAGAATTACATTCAGCCAACATTACTTTGCCTTTTTCTTCTCCTGTTATGAAAATTATAAAATAAAAAACTATTGTGCATAAATTTATCAATTTACATATCAACGATCAGCATAAGATTTTTAAAAACTTGTACCATTTAGATATCTTCGGAAAATTAGGAAAATTTTCAAATTTTCAAGCTAATTAAAAATCTAGTAAGCTTAACGGATTCAACTTTTCAACGGCATCGCTAAATTTTAAAAACGATATCTTTGTTATGGTACAGGATTTGGGAATTAATTTTTTTCTGCTTAAGATTTATCTCATTGATTATGCTTTTTGTTCTTTTTTATTTTATAGAAAAATAAAGTTCTCTCGAGAAATTAAATTGTTTGAAAGAGGCTGGAAAAAATACCTGTTATATTACATGTGCGGTAACTTTCATAAAAGTTTTCATTCATCATATAAATCTTTTCAAACATCCCATGTAAATTTGGAGACGAAGGTAGTTGTCGAGCATTTATCTGATTATAAGGGCAAATAATGTACATTTGGTCCGAAATATGTGCTTTTATTGTTAATCCATCACAAGAAAATCTAGAATGATATAAACTCAATTCTTTCAGTATAATATTGCAAGGCTGTTTCCCAGAGCCAAGCGAAAAAAGTCAGGTTTACTAAAATAAAAGATTAATATAAATAATCTAAATCTTAAACATTCAAAATGCTTTTTTAACGATAAATTATATAAATCTATGGAGATAGCAAGAAAGTTATAAAATAATTTGTTGCCAAGGATATATTCGTTTGCACTATACTTGAATCATTAAAGGTGGCATTATCAGATCACCTGCAGAAAGATATTAAAAATCTGGATAACAGCTTTAGATTTGTAAATGTAGAGAATGCCTTAGATAGGCCTGTCAAAATGTTATTTAACACATACCTTTGTGTTGGAAGTAAAGGACTAACTGACAATTCAAACAGGGCACACCACTTTACTAATATCGTGTAAGTATATGAATAAGCGAATTGAAACAATGTAAAAATTTATCGAAATTAAATTTTTGAAATAACTTAATCCAAAATATTTGGTTGTCATCATGATTTTTGAAACTCACGTTGAATATTCACTCACTTTGAACATAAACATATCAACATCAATCTGATATATCATTTATATATTATATAATTTAATTAAATTTTAGTAACCCTTGCGCAAAAAAAGTTTTTTGGAATATCACGTGCACCATAATAATCCAGTTTTGCAACTAAGATATCATCATCTACAGTGTCAAATGCTTTTTTTAAATCAAAAAAGATATTGCAAGCAAAATTATCATTATCGAGAGCATCTCGTATTTTTTCAGTTGTGCTAATTAGGGCATGAGAAGTCGAATGTTTTGCTCGAAAGTCAAACTGAAGATCTACGAGATATTTATATATATATTCAAGAAACTACATAATCTTTTATACATAAGTTTCTTAAGAATTTTGCTACCATTTGATATTAAATATGTAGGTCTATAATTGTCACAGCTCAATTTAGAATCTTTTCTAAACAAAGGCAGAACAGAGGAGGTTTTTAATATATCTGGGAAGACACCAGTTGAAAAAGATAAATTGAATAAATTTGCTAAAATAATTTTAACTTAGAGTAAAATAAATAAATTCAATTAACAAGTACTTGATGTAACCAAGTTTATTTTTGCAATCGATTACAAAAATAAACTGGAGTGAAATGACCAGAAATTTCAATTGTTAAGTTTCCACCTACAAGATTATTTTTCTCAAACATAATCTGCATAAAATTTTGACAGTGTATAAAAGACAAGGGATCTTTAAAAGAACCTATTTTTTTAAATACATTGCTCTTTTTTATGCAACACTTCTGTTATTTGGAATCTTAAAACTATCTGATAGGCATATGGTCCCTGGTTTTCACTTGGAATGACTTGGATCGGCTCCAAAGCTTTCATACACTTGTCACTAATCAATATTTCAGCCTTGATACTGTCCCTTTGTCTGATACATTTACCAATTAAATACGAATATTTCCATTTTGCATGATTAGCAGGTGTGAATTTATTTTCAGGATTGGTTGGTACTTTATTCTGAGTGTAACAATATAATCAATAACAATAAACAATAAATAAATCCAAAATCTGTCATTCTTTTAAATTCAAGGTGTTTATTTATATCTTCTCGCTTTTAACTCCTAAATCATCTATCGTAGATTCGTTAAAGAAAGTCAATTGGTTCCAATTTTCCAACATTGCATATTTTGATCAAATAATTCAAGTCTTAGCTCGAACTGTCATCTGCTGGACAATACATATACTAATGACATCTCCATCAGTAGTTGTTGCTACACAACTCTTCATGCTTTCTTTAATTCCTTCGTTTGCTAATTTACTAATTGATAGCTATGAAATCCTGTTGGATGCTTTTTGTTACAAGTTCTTTTATTTGGAAATCTTTTCGCAATGTGAATTTGAGATGCTGCACCATAACATCTATTGGAAAGTTTCTCTTTCGCTAGGAGACTCTTCCTGTCTTGAACATTCATCTTATTGAATTTTTCGCAAACATCTAAATCATGCTTAAGTTTTTCACAGCACTTGCAATTTTCTTTTCATAATCCACTTTTGTCTTAATTGTGTATGTTTTTACTCTATTTCTGTTGTCAAAAATACATTTAAGCATGGTCTTATGTTCAGCAAACGCTCCACGTGAAAAAAATGGATCCTTAATGAGGGTGTTAGGGTGCTTTCACAACATATTTAATGAAGTAATTTAAGCGAAGTTCCTTTACGTACCTTCCCCCTATGTCCATACACCTTCCATTCTAAATTTCCATGTACTAGTCGGGTAGCTTCAAAACCAATGTACAAAAATTTTTGGGGTATGCGAAGCATTCCAACAGTGGTTTGTGATAGACTTTTGCATTTCAGTAGAAAATTGAAAATCTCCGAAAATCATTTAGCATACCCTTGCTTTAGTTTTTTCTAATTATTTGCTCTCTTCTGTAAGCAGCTAGAATTCTGTGAAGGTTTCCATATCATTTTTTTAAAAGTTTCTTTGCATTTTTATAACCACTTTCGGCTGGGTACTTATACAATGCCTTAAGTCTTTCCCCTCTCCATCTGTATATTTGATTTAGTCTTGCCAACCTTTATCTATGATTTTAAATTTTTATTTCAACAACTCGCTTTGAAGAATGCCACAAAATAATGACAGTTTAAGCAGTCCCCATCAAACACCTTAATATCCACATCTGGCCTGTCTGTTGTTTCAAATTTGTTATACTCTTCATCTCTTAATTTTCTGCCGAAACAGGTAAAGTAATCTTTCCCCAGGCTCCTCCATCGTTTTTGAAAGCAAGTCTCTTGAAGTTTCACCATCTATTTGTTCATATTCCAAAGGAAGAAGGTCTATTTTCGATCATTACTATAAAAAAATTAAAGGACTTTTTCTGGTTGGCTCAATTACAATTTCTTTTTCTGGACGCCAGCGACGATTACTTGTTCATTCAATTTATTTATTTTACTGTTATGAGGTTCATTGACTATACTATCTTCCATCACCTTCACTCTTGCTTATGTCTTTTCGACCTGCTTCTCGAGTTTCAGACGAGAAGCTTCCCTCTCTGCAATGCAGATCTTTTTTCTTGTAGCGTTTTTCAGTTAACATCTCTGCCAGTTTCATCTTTTCCTCTACAATCTGTCTACTTCAGGTTCTGCTACACCCTAACTTTCCACTAAATTTCGAGACAAAAGATTTCTTTGAAGATTTTACTGATCCATTGAACCTTTTCAGTTTCTTTCAACCATTTTATTACTTTTACTTTGAGTATGTCCTATCATAATTTTTTTCAAACCGATCTTCACACTTCTGCACACTACTTAAATATCATAGTTTCTCTTTATACAACGCAGGAAACATATTGAACATATTATCCAAGTGTGACATCTCTAGTTTTGGAGTCTCAGCTGTTGGAGTATTACAGATCTTCGATCATATCATACTTCCTTGCCATCATTATTGTCAAATTTTGCATACTCTGCTGCACCGTATTAGCTGGTTTGACACTATCTCTCATTTGGTTTTGGTTTCATTTTCTCTTTCCATATTACATCACCATCCTTTCTCCAGCTTGTTGACTTGTTGTTACTATATACCACACGAAATACGCATTGTAAAACTGACTACTAAGTATTTAACAATGTATTCAATTTTCTAAGGTACAAAAATGCGATCTTTAAATTAGTACATATTTTCTAATCATGAAATAAAATATAGTTACCGTAGTGTCTAAATAAACAAAAAAATAATGTCCAGCAACAGTTTCCAAAAAGTATAATACTAAATTATATGCACTGAAATGGCATAAAAATATAAAATTTAAAATATAAATCTACTTTTTAAACTTGAATTACGTCATAAAATATGTTCAAATACTGAGCTTTTGCTTATCTTGAGTAAAAAATAAAACGAAAATGAGGGTTTATCTTCTCTCAAAGCTCACTGAGGAATTAGGTTAATTGTCTCCTGTATATTTAAATACTACAAAAGGTTGATATCATATTGATATATAAAGTTGCTTCAAAGCATATGAACAGGCTGATATCATATTGATATATAAAGTTGATAACATGTCGATGTGTCTGTTTT